>SJYX01010238.1:55006-80186 GCA_006410675.1 Oreotragus oreotragus
CTAATGAAATGAATTTGCTAATTGCTTGTTGAGGTTGTTTGCATGCAAAAGACTGTATAGATTCATACAGGATAAGGCAGTGGTTAATGCAGAGGTGTGAAAGAAGCCAGTAAGTGACACCTCACTACTCTTGCCCAAGACCCAGACGCTCAAGAGATAGGACAAAGGAGACTCAAGGACATGTATATAAAATTGTACCTTATTACAGATGATGTCTGGGTCAGCACAGATGGCTGGCTTTAGGAGACTAAACTAAATCACCTTCCTAACCCTAAACTGGGGCTTCCCAGGTAGCTCAGTGGTAAAGAATCCACCTGCAATGCAGGAGACGTGGGTTCGATCCTTGGGTTGGGAGGATTCCCTGAAGAAGACAGGGCAACACACTCCAGTATTTTTGCTTAGGAAATCCCATGGACAGAGGAGCCTGGCAGGCTATGGGGTTGCCCCGAGTTGGACACGACCTAGCAACCCTAAATGTGAGTGCCACGTTTGAACACTCCCGCCCAAGGCTGGGCAGCCCCGCAAACCTACCAGTCATCCCAGTGGAAGCGGCCCCTTGAAATTCATGGCAGGAAATCGCAGATAGAAAAGCTCTGCCGTACTCCAGGTGCCCGCTCCCCAAACTCCTGGCCTGATTTTATTATCTGGGTGTTGTTGCTTCTGGGGGCCTTTTAACGTCTCTGAGCCTTTGGTCCTAGGCCATAGAGAATCACTCTGACCCTCAAGCCTGGACCCAACCGGAGAAGCCGTGGTCTCAGCACCTCTAGGCACAGAGAAGGGCAGTATCCCCGGAATGAAGCAGCTGCCGCCGGCCTCTGCGGGGAGCAACTGCACGCCCCTCCTGGGAGCAGGAAACAAAGGCGCCCTCTGGCGCCCTCTGGCGCCCCCTGGGACCATCGCAGCCATGCTGGGCCACCTCTGCTGGTGGGTCTCTGCTGGAGAAGGCAAACGCGGGCGCCGCCACTGCAAAGCAGAAGTGGCCACTCCCTTTTCGGCAATTAAGTAGCTTAGGTGACTGGAGAAAAATCTGCGGAGACTAGGGATTCTGAATGAGCTATTACAAAATCCTTCCTTGCACAGCTGCAGTGGTGGGGAAGAGAAAATGACCCAAACAAAGAAGCTGCTGAAACTGGGGGTGGGGGAAGCCGTATTTTCGATCTTGGTAACCATGAGCTTGGGGTGTCGTGGAGAACAGAGACAAGACTGTGAGCTTTTCGAAAGCTGCCACTTAGAACCGAGACTCCCACACAAAGTCCGAGTCCTAGAAGGTCCAGATCCTCAGTGAATAAATGAATTCAAATATTTCCAAACTATCAGCAAAAGGAGATGAGAAAGAAAATTTCCTATCCTGGGCCCTTCCTAGGACAAAAAATAGAAGATCTTCCCTAAAATTTGTAATGAGAGCTGAGGCCTGGGGGCAGAAGGCGGGGTATGGGTGGGATTTAAACTGAGCTTCCCTTTGAGGTCCTGGAAACAGCCAGCTGAAAAACGAACACGAAGGAGCCCAGGCTGGCAGTTCCTTCAAGAGCCCAGAAGCAATATAAGCCTGCCTGTCTGGAGGGACACACCTTCAGTGGGGATCTCTCCTGATCTTCTCAGATAAAGCTCATGGTCCAAAGTTCCAGAACAGACAGGGAACAAATCACCACAGGCAAGAGCCAGCACAAACAGCCTAATGTCAGGCAGTAGGATTGCCAGGTCAAAGACATATGATAAATATGTTTTAAAAACAAAACCAGATCAGAGGTGCGAGAAAAACTGTGATACTGAGGCAGGAGGTTGATCCCTCCCACCACCAAGATAAAGCGATAGGAGAGTCACTCCTTGTGGACGAAAACTCCAAGACGAGAATAGCAGGACAGGTTAAGAGAGGAGGCTGGGCCCTGCACAGACCACGCATTTCTCTGTCTTGGTCAGGAGACCTTCCCAATTAGACATGTGCAGAAAAGCTCCATGGAGCTCAAAGCGGTGTGACGCCAAGTGATGCCGACTACCCACAGGCGTCTTGGCTGAGAGCTGTGCGTGCTTGCGTGGGAGGATCCTGAGGCATACAAACGTGGACTCTGAACCAGGCAAATGCAGAGATTGGCCAGGGCTCCCCTGGGGCTCAGTTTTAAAGACTCCGCCTGCCAACGCAGGAGACTTGGGTTCGAGCCCTGATCCGGGAAGATCTCACATGCTGCGGAGCAACTAAGCCTGAGTGTGTGTGTAAGTCGCTTCTGTGATGCCCAACTCTGCAACCCTTCAGTCATGTCCGACTCTGCAGTCCACAGGCTCCCCCATCCCTGGGATTCTCCAGGCAAGAACACTGGAGGGGCTTGCACTGCCCTTCTCCAGGGGCTCCTCCCAACCCAGGGATCGAGCCCACGCCTCTCACCTCTCCTGCACTGGTAGGCAAATTCCTTACCATCAGAGCCACCTGGGAGGGCCTAACTAGGCTGTGGGCCACCGCTGCTGAGCCTCTGCTCTAGAGCTCGGGCTCAGATAGAGGAGAAGCCACGGCAATGAGAGCTGGAGAGCAGCCCCGCTCACTGCAGCTAGAGAAAGCCCGTACACCGCGACAAAGCCCAGGGCAGCCAAAAATAAGAAATAATTTTTTTAAATGATTGGCTTAAGGAAAAAGGGAAGAAACGGCCCGTAAAAGTGCTTCAATCTGCCACAGGGGCTTGACTCAAGCGCTCTCTTGAGTCTGTCCTTGAGTCTGTCCACACATACTCTACTCTTTTTCCTCCTAATAAATACTTGTTTCACTAATTCCCATCTTTGTGCAAGTTTTTTTTTCTGCCAAGTCAAAGAGTCAGGCCCTTGTCGCTGACCATTGGCCTAGGGGCTAGGATTCGGTGCCCTCACCACCTAGACCTGACCTCAGTCTCTGGCCGGGAGCCGGAGCCCCGCTTCAAGCCACTGCAGGCTGAGACCATTCCAGACCAACACTCAATAAAAACACTGGCTTTCGCAGAATACAGTTACCAAGGTAAGGGGCATCGAGAACCGACCTCGCTATCTCAGCCTGTGTCCATGGGGCGCCAGCTCCCACTCAGAAGGCTGCAGGCCACTCCTGACCTTCCCTTCCTGACGACCTGCCCTGTGGACTCGAAGCGCCAGCATCAGTCCCGGAGACCCCCACAAGAGCCCCCACTACAGCCATCTGGCCTGAGCTCTCCTCCTCAGACAAGGCCTGGACTCGCAGCTGCCTGGCCCGACAGGGTCCCTGGCTGGAGTAAGGAGCACGGCGTCTTCCTGGTCCTCTGTCGTTCCCTCCAAGGTTGCTGCCCGGCAGTCTGGCCTCTCTCGACAGAGTCAGGTTAGGAAATCACCATTGCAGCCACTGAACACTGTATGTGTATTCAGAACATGTCAACTAGAGCCAAGACATCCAGTTTCTAACTGAGTTTGTGCCTAAATAAATATGCGTGAGAGAAAGCAGAAGTGCCTCTCGGGTTTGCAGTGATTTGCTGAAAGGACGCTCTATCCTTTCTAAAGCAGACTGTGAATTGCCTTTTCTTTGTCTCCCTGGAAACGTTGTCACCAAGGAGCATTGGACCTGGGCCAGACTGCCAGGGGAGCCCTTCTCTGAAAGGAGGGCGTGCCTGGCAGGAGGGCAGGAGGGCAGGGGGCCCCGGTGTCCCCAGAGCTTTCTCCGCGAGGTAGGTTTCAGGAAAGAGCTCACATGGGAGCGCAGAAACTAGCAGAGGGTTCCTTTAGAGCTGCAGGCCCCTGCCAGTCCTTGGAAAGTTCTGGTGCGCCTCAGAGTGAACACTGCTGGAGAAGACGTGTGCTAGCTGGGGCGTGGGAGGACAGACATTCTTGGGTTGAAATCCAGGTTCCCAGTGGAAGAGACGGAAATGATTCCAAAGGCTTCCTGGATTCAACCCATCCGTTAACTAACAATAATCCGGCGCCTCTCGCGGTGCAGTTTCAGAGCCAGAGGCCAGGACGCCCACGGCCGCCTTTTGCTCATCCGGGCTGTTCTGGGACATCCAGGCTGGAGGGGGTACTCGCCAGGGGTCGCCAGCCCGCCTCCAGCTCCTCCAGCAAGCCCTCGTGGAGTCCGCCAGGGGTGGAGGGAGAGGGGTCTCCCTGGGACCCTCTCCCGCCACTCCCTATAGCGTCTCATTTTTCCCCGCTACGGGATCACCCTTCTCGACAGCCTTCCCCCACCCCGCTAGCCGCCTGGCGGTCCAGGGCCCGCAGTCTGAGGCTCGGGAGGACGGACTTGGCATTTCCAGGCCGGGGGAACGGTCCGGGGAGGGAGCGCGCGGCCGCGGGCGGAGCTGGGCCCGCGTTGGGGGCGGGGCGGGGCGGGGCGGGCTCGGCTCCCGGGGCCCCTGAGACCCCTGGGCCCCCCAACCCCGGCCCCTTCTCTTCCTGCCCGACCAGAACCGCGCTTCCTCCTGGCCCCGGAAGGGAGGTGCCCCGCCACGTCCCCGCGAGCCCCTCCCGCGTGGCCCGCGCGTCCCCCCGCGGCTCTGATGGGCGGCTTGGGGGCGCCGGTGCCGTAGTCCCGCAGACGCGTGGGCGCCACTCGCTGGGGCCTCGACCTCCGGGGAGTCCAGCCCTGGACCCGGGGCCCCCGAGGTGGCGGGCCGGCCTGGCCCTGCGCCCGCCGCCCGCCTCGGCGGCCCCTTCGAGGCCCCCGAGGCTGAGACTCCAGCAGGGCTCCTAGGAGCCCCGGTGCCCACTCTCCCCAGCGGGCGGTGGGCACGAGGCGCTGAGGGAGGAGGACCGGGACGCGGAGCGGGGGAAGGGGCGAGCCGCTTCTCTCCCCAGCGGGAGGGCCGGGGCTCTGGGCCCCGGCGTCTGCCCACACGCTCCTCCTAGAGGGGGGCTCAGGAGGCAAAGGGAAGCGGCGGGGACTCCCTCCGCACCTCGGGAGGACCGGCCGCCACACGGGCCGGATGGCCCGGCCCTCCCCGGCCTCTGAGCGGGACTCCGCAGGCTAGACCAGCGGTGTGTGTGTGTGTGCGCGCGCGCGCGTGTGTGCTGCGTCTGACCTGTGTGTCTGTGTGTGTGTCCAGCTGTCTGGACGGGGTGTGTGTGAGCGCGCGCGCTCCGTCCGACGTGTGTGTCTGTGTGTGTGTGTCTCCGCGTGCTCCGTCCGACGTGTGTGTCTGTGTGTGTGTGTCTCCGCGTGCTCCGGCCGACGTGTGTGTCTGTGTGTGTGTGTCTCCGCGTGCTCAGTCCGACGTGTGTGTCTGTGTGTGTGTGTGTCTCCGCGTGCTCAGTCCGACTCTTGGCGACCCCACAGACTGCGTCTCGCCAGGCTCCTCTGCCCAAGAATTCTGGACTGGGTTGCCCTCTCCTCCTCCAGGGGGTCTTCCCCACCTAGGGATCGAATCCACCTCTCTGGCATCTCCTGCGTTGCCCGGCGGGTTTCTTTTTTTACCGCTCGCCTCACCGGGGAAGCGGACTCCTGGGACTCTCAGGGATGGGCCAGGGCACCCTCTGCTGGCCAGTGAGGCCAAGGTTGGAAAAAAGGTGGGTGATCGAGGAGGCTGCGTTCCTGTGTCTTGGGCCCCCAAAGTGATGCCCTCCCCACCCAGCTGAGGGTCTTTCTGGGGGAAGGACACAGACTGACCCTGAGCATGGTCCCAGGGAGGGACCAGGTCGTGGAGTCCCAGGGACCGTATAGGCAAAGCCTGCTGGGAGCGGGGCACTAGGGTTACAGGCTGACGGGGGAAGGGGGTAGTGGTGCTGGCACATTCCACGTCTCAGGGCTCCCAGAGAGCTTCCGCGTCAGTGCAGCTGGGGCCCCAGGCCCAGGGCACTTCCATGGGGACAGGGGGATGATGTGAAGGCCAGGCTTGTCTTTCCAGCCCGAGATAGAGGAGGGCCAGGGTCGGCATGGAGCTCACAACCCTTCCCAGGGAATCTCTGGGAGCATCCTGACATACTGCCCTCCCCCCAAACTATAATACGTTCCAAGAAATAAAACCATATAGACAACATTCTGTGATACCGTACAGTAAAACCAAAGGATACAAACAAATCAGAAAACGAAAAGAACCTCCCTCCCCCACCCCCACCCCGGAAATTTCCACTTAAAAACTCTGAGGTCTTCCCTGGTGGTCCATAGTTAAGAGTCCACTTTTTAATGCAGGAGACACAGGTTTGATCCCTGGTCCGAGAAGATCCCTCATGCCACGGGGCAACTAAGCCCGTATGCCCCCACTGATGCCTGAGCTCTCTACCGCCTGTGCTCCTGAACCGGAGAAGCCACGGCAACGAGAATCCCGTGCACCCTAACAAGACCGAAGGCCCCGATCATCCAGACTAGAGACAGTCCATGTACAGCTGTGAAGGCCCAGCCCAAGCAGAAATAAAAGCAAAAAGTAAAAACACTTGGACATCTCTAGGGTCAAAAAGGAATTAAATTTCTTTTAAAATATATGAAAATACTATATACATGAGCCTACGGGACCAGCTAAAACAGTGTTTAAATTCTTAAACCAATTCTAGATCTCAGCCCCAAAACATAGCTGTATGAGAGTTACTCTTTTATTTCCTAGAAGGAGAAAGAAAAGGAGATAAAAAAAATGACTCGACTGCAGGCAGCTTCTGCTCATGCTTCTTTAAAATTAACTGGAAGGCGACTTCCCTGGTGGTCCAGGGGTTAAGACTTTGTGCTTCCCCTCCCGGGGGCAAGGGTTCAATCCCTTATCTGGGAACTAAGATTCCACATGCTGTGATGTGCAGCCAAAATAAGAAATATATTTAAAAATTTTTTAATTAACTGGATCATTATTCCCAATAGCCAAGAGCTCAATTCAGTTCAGTCGCTCAGTCATGTCTCTTTGCGACCCCATGGACTGCAGCACGCCAGGCTTCCCTGTCCATCACCAACACTTATGACACCATGATCAGCCTAAACAGCATATTGAAAATCAGAGACATTACTTTGCCAGCAAAGGTCCCTCTAATCAAAGCTAAGATTTTTCCAGTAGTCATGAATGGATGTGAGTCGGACCATAAAGAACGCTGAGCACTGAAGAATTGATGCTTTTGAACTGTGGTGTTGGAGAAGACTCTTGAAAGTCCCTTGGACTACAAGGAGATCAAACCAGTCAACCCTAAAGGGAATATTCGTTGGAAGGACTGATGTTGAAGCTGAAACTCCAATACTTTGGCCACCTGATGCAAAGAGCAGACTCATTAGAAAAGACCCTGATGCTGGAAAAGATTGAAGGCAGGAAGAGAAGGGGACGACAGAGGATGAGATGGTTGGATGGCGTCACCGACTCGATGGACATGAGTTTGAGCCAGATCTGTGAGATGATGAAGGACAGGGAAGCCTGGCGTGCTGCAGTCCCTGGGGTTACAGAGTCGGGCGTGACTGATTGACTGAACAAGGACAGCATGGTGTCCACTGAGAAAAAGTCTGAGTTCTGATGTAGTCAAATTTATTTTTATCATATTGATTATGCTTTTGTCCAGATATTAGAAAGATTCTTCTGCGTTTTCTTCTTACTCCGTATTTTTACCTTTCTTCTCTCCCGAGTCCCTCTGCATATGTGGGGTTAAGTAAGGACCATTTATATTTTCTGCTGATGGTGGGGACCCCGGTACCCCGCTCCCTGCTCTCCTCTCTGGCTGTGACCTTGCCTTTGTCTTCCCATCAGATATCCTCCAATTTTACACCAATTTGGCCATTTGGTGATTTTAAAAAATTATGTATTTATTTCATGTTATCGGTCATTCTGTGCCGCTTGCGGGATCTTGGCTCCCTGTCCTGGGACTGGACTCGTGCCTGGCAGTGGAAACGCTGAGTCTTTGCCACTGGCCTGCCAGGGGAGTCCCTGCCCCTCACTTTTCCACTCAGTAAACCTCAGTGTGTTTCCTGAGCTTCCAAGGATCTCAGTGGCATTTGGTGGGATGACTGGATTTGTAGCTTACATGGGTGATACTGTCATGATTCTGTCAAACCATCCAAGGCAGGTGACACCCCTGTCACCCAGATCCCCTCAGTGGGGTGAGCCGCCAGGACGGGAAGTCGGTGTGTGTGTTGGGGGGCGCTCTCTCTGGGTGAGGACCTGCGTCCTCCGGGTGCTCTGGGGTACAGCTGACTAGCCCGGGGGTCCTGGGGTTGGTTGATTACGGGTCTTCCCTCCACGCATCTCTCACCTTTGCCCTCATGGTGAAAGGATGTTGACCAACCCCTCCGTGGTCCCGCAGCTGCCTCCAGGGCAGGAAGCACGCATGCCTTCTGGGGACCCTGTCAAGTAGCGCCCAGAGGCCCCCAGCTCCCCTTCAGGGACATCCTTCTGTCTCTTTCTCTGGCCTGAGTCCGTCGCCTCCTGGCCGCCCATCTGGGCCCGGGAGGCCCCAACGAAGGGGGAGGCTGCCCCGGCTGGCTGTCCTGTCCCGCCCTCCTGTTCTCCGCACAAGCCGTGAGGTGCGCGGGGCAGTGGGCTGCGGCCGGCTCTGTGCCGTCTCCCCAGCTGGAGGGACGGAGGAACCGGGGTGCTAGCGTTGGACCCGAGTGTTCCTGTCACAACCCGCCCAGGGGACGGGCGCGGGGACAGGCGGAAACTCCTCCTGAGAGGCCTCTGTGGGGGGACCCCTGGTTCAGACCACAGTGCTCCCTGCAGGGGCTCCCTGGAGCCCCAGGGCCCTGCAGGAGCTTGAAGAGTTCGCCAGATGCTTCAGCACAGTGGAGGAGCCGCAGGCGCTCACACTGCCGCCTCCTGTGACCACGCTCTCGTCCCCGCTGTTGTCTGGGGTTGACAGGGTGCCCCTCACCCCCACCCCCCGGGGCCTGGAGCCTGCGGAAGGCCTGGGAGTAGGGGCTGCCTCTAGGACCCCTGGTCACCGGGGGACGGGCTGCCCACAAAGGTTGGGCTTTGGCGCCCTCTGGTGGGCACTGGTACCATCTGCGGGGACTGGTACCATCCGAGGACCGCTCTCAAGGACTGAGGGGTGGGCAGTCCTCACACTGAAGAGCAGGCTGGCCCTGAACAAGTTGCACTCCACTCTGAGCCTCGGTCTTCTCATCTGTAAAATCGGTAGCAGTCGGGTCTATGTCAAAATGTTGTCAGAGATGAGGCAGTGCAGACGAGATGGTGCAAGCACCCGCAAGGTGACCCACAGCAGATATACGGTGCAGAGGAGATGGTGCACGTGACCCACAGCGCCCAGTCCCTCCTCCCCTCCTGGGGGGAAAGAGGGGCTGAGCCCCGCAACAGAGGGTCACGCATCTTGCCCAGCCCCCCACCCTCTGCCAGCAGCTGCAGGGCCAACAGGCCACACGGGGTCACCCCTTGATGGAAGCCCTTCAGCCACGGCTGCCCGCAGGCTTGAGCGCACTGGCCTGGCACAAGGGCTCCTGGCTCACCTGCCTGCCCCCCATTTCCGGCCACCCCTGCTCCTGCCTCAGCTGTGCACCTGCCCAGCTCCCGCCCATCGGTCACTCCTCGCCCACCCTCCCTGTGTGCGCTCACAAACTCCTACCTGCCTTTTAACCCTGGTGGGGGGCGGCATCCCGCCCCCGCCCTGCAGCCCATCCCACCCACTGCCCTGCTGCAAACCCAGCGCCTCCTGTGGGCTCAGCCCTCCTCCCTTGGGGTGCGGGTCCTATGCCGTCTCACTCTTGCACTCCGTCCATTCGTGTGTCCCCACTACAGTCAGGCCTCCTGATCAAGATCCTCCAGGTCTCATTTTCACCGGGACTGAGGGAGCCTGTACACAGGTGCTGTAACCTCCACCCACCTGGGGCAGCCCGTCAGCAGCGGAGCAGGGCAGCCCAGGGTCACTTGCAGGCAGTCCCCTCAGTGGGCCTGTTTCTGGGTGGCCGGTGTCCATCTGGTTGAAGCTATGGGCTTGGGCTGGGGGGGAGTCTCATAAGGGACTTGAATCTAGAATATATATATATTTTAAAAACTCTTACAGCTCAGTAACAAAAGGCCAAATAACCTAACTTATAATGAGTAGTTTCTGAATAGATATTTCTCAAAGAAGATATACATATGGCCCATAAGCACACAAAAAGATGCTCATCATTGTTATTCATCAGAGAGAATGCAAATCATAACCGTAGTGAGGGGCTTCCCTGGTGACTTGCTGGTAAAGAGTCCACCTGCCAACGCAGGGGATACAGGTTCCAGCCCTGATCTGGGAAGACCCCACGTGGCGTGGAGCAACTAAGCCCCAGGGCCACAGCTCTTGAGCCACAACTACTGAACTCACACTCTGCAACCACGGAGTGAGCCCACGGGCCCAGAGCCAGGGCTCCTGAAGAGAGGCCACGGCGAGAAACCGGAGCAGCGCCACTGGAGGGGGGCCCCCGCCCTCCGCAGCTGCAGCCAAGGCTGCTCAGCAAAAAGGACCCAGGGCAGACAAAAATTAAACTAAAGAAGAAAGTAAAGAAAACCACCGTGAGAGACCACTTCACACCCGCTAGGGTGGGTATCATCAGAAAGTCTGATATAAGGACTGTTGACGAGGGTGTGGAGACGCCAGGCCCCTCATACATCGCTGGTGGGAACGCAGAATGGTGCAGCTACTTCGGAGAAATACTCTACAGTTTCTCAAAAAGTTAAACGCCGAGTCACCACTTGACCCAGGAATTCCACTCCTAGGTGGAATGCTGCTGCTGCTGCTGCTGCTAAGTCGCTTCAGTCGTGTCCAACTCTGTGCGACCCCATAGACGGCAGCCCACCAGGCTCCCCCGTCCCTGGGATTCTCCAGGCAAGAACACTGGAGTGGGGTGCCATTTCCTTCTCCAATGCATGAAAGTGAAAAGTGAAAGTGAAGTCACTCAGTCGTGTCCAACTCTTCACGACTCCATGGACTGCAGCCACCAGGCTACCCCGTCCATGGGATTTTCCAGGCGAGAGGAGTAAAAACACATGTCCACCCAAAAGTTGTACATGTGTTCACAGCAGCATTATTCACAGCAGCCCCAAACTGGAAACAAATGCCCATCAGCGAAAGTCTGGCTAAACCGAATATAAAACAGCATCGCTCAGCTAAAATGAAAGGGGAACTAACCTCCTTGGTGGGCCAATGGCTATGACCCCACGCTCCCAGTGCAGGGGGCCTGGGTTCGATGCCTGGTGAGGAAACTAGATCCTACATTTCGCAGCCACAACTGGGAAGATGCTGAGTGCCACAACTGAGACCCAGCACAGCCAAATAAAGAAGGAAAAAATGTAAAAAATGAGCGGACCACGGACGCAAGTCACAACACTGGAGAACCCTGAAGCCCAATGATAAGTGAAAGGAGCCAGTCACGAAAGGCAGCGTCTCGTGTAATCCACGCCGTGTGACGTGTCCGGAACAGACACGCAGATGTGGCCAGAAGGCAGAGCAGTGACTGCCCAGGGCCAGGGGCACGGCGGGAAGAGGGGTTTCGGGTCATGCCAACAAGGTTGCGGGGTCTCTTTCCAGGGCAGATGAAAATGTCGTAACATTGACTGCGGTGATGGCTGCACAATCGTGAATATGCTAAAAACCACTGAATGGTACGTGAGGCTTCAGTGGGAGAACCACGCCGCAGGTGAATTGCATCTCAATAAAGCTGCGGTCCACACAGGAGAGGACACGCGGCCGGCCGCGCCTTGCCCTCTGCCTGCCCCGCCCTCGCCCTCCGCTGCTTCTGGGTGGACCACGGAGGAGGCCGGCCTTTCACCGCCTGGTGTCTGACTCAGGATCCTTCTGGTGGAGGAGTCCAGGCTTGAGAAGGATGGCTTCTTTCTGGATTTCAGACTGCCGCCTGTGAAGGGGCCAGGGGCACTCACATCCTCTGCCTTAACCGGGTCCCAGAGCCACACGACGTCCAGAGCCCCAGGGGGAGAGGCTCCCTGAAACGAGCGCTCACTTCCACCTCCACTTGGGGCAGCCAGCGGGCGCCAAGAAGATGAGGACAAACGTCTGTCTGGTCCTCCAGACATGAGGCTGGTCCTCCTCCATGAAGATGTTTGCCAGGGAACAGACAGGACAGATGTCGGCCAAGACAATGGTGACGGGCATCTCAGGACAGGAAGCGAATAAAATAGACTGGTGGGGGGCTTGTCTAGGAGCCAGACCTAGAGGGAGGAGAACTTCAGCAGGTGGGAAGGGCATTCCAGTGAATTTCTATTATTTTTTCCAAACACCTTATATAAATGAATTAATATTTCTCAGTTTTAATTTCAAATAATGGAACTATCAATCGATATAACCACACAAGCTACAGTTCTTCAGTTCAGTAATTGTTCAGAGTAAAGGAGTCTTGCAACCAAAATGTTCAAGAACCACTGGCTCAGGGCCTGGGGAGCTGCCTGCAGGCGGGCGGTGCAGTGTCCGCTTCAAGCCACTGGGCCCTCCCGCCAGCCCAGCCCCTCAGCCTGGTTTCCTCCGAGACCCCCAAGCCAGGCCCCAGCCACTCCGCCCAGGGCTGGATCCTGACCTACCAGCGTCCCTGGAGAAGGCCCTGGAGCCCTCACAGCCTCGGCCACCTTGTGAAAGTCGCGAGGAAGCCCCAGGAGCAAGGGCCACAGCTCTTGCGCTCGGGCCCCTCACGCTGGCCCTGTGTGCCGAGCAACAGGGAGAGGCGCTCTGTGCACCCGTGGGAGCGCAAAGGAAGACGGTGGTGGAGTCTGGAGCAACGCCTTCCGGGGCAGCTGGGACCGCAGGCGGTTCCCCAAGTCCCCAAACCCCGCCACCACCACCAACCACGACCCCCAGGACACTGAGACGGCCTACCCGGGAGCCCTGGACACCAGGAAGGGATCTGGACTGGGCCCCTCCGAGGGTCCAGCTGGGTGGATCTCAGTGTCGGGAGGCGGAGAGACCAGTGAGGGGCCTGCACCAGCCTGCAGGGGACCCTGGGCAAGTCCTTGCCTTTCTCTGGCCTTGGATTCCCTCCTGAGGACAGGAGGCACTGACATGTGCGCTTCCGGCCCAGGCCTCCCAGTCTCTGCTGGCAACTCACCCTTCACACCTTCACACCCTTCACACCCTTCACACCCTTCACACTCACCCTTCACACCCTTCACACCCTTCATACTCACCCTTCACACCCCTCATGCCCTTCCTACTCACCCTTCACACCCTTCACACTCACCCTTCACACCCCTCATGCCCTNTCAAATAGTCAAATAACCAATTGACTTAGTTGAATAGTGCAAATCACCAATACATGAATCTTAAAACAGCCAGTGAAATAGAGACCCTTTAATTCTTCAAAATATGTGTTCAGTAGATAAGGTATCATCATTCACAACCCACACAGGATCAGAAACACTGACACACAGGATCACAAACACCGACACAGATGATCACAAACACTGACACACAGGATCAAAAACACCAACACACACGATCACAAACACTGACACAGACGATCACAAACACCGACACACACGATCACAAACACTGACACACACGATCACAAACACGGACACACACGATCACAGACACACACGATCACAAACACCGACACACAGGATCACAGACACACGATCACAAACACGGACACACACGATCACAAACACTGACACACACGATCACAAACACGGACACACACAATCACAAACACAGACACACACTCGGGAGGCGGAGAGACCAGTGAGGGGCCTGCACCAGCCTGCAGGGGACCCTGGGCAAGTCCTTGCCTTTCTCTGGCCTTGGATTCCCTCCTGAGGACAGGAGGCACTGACATGTGCGCTTCCGGCCCAGGCCTCCCAGTCTCTGCTGGCAACTCACCCTTCACACCTTCACACCCTTCACACCCTTCACACCCTTCACACTCACCCTTCACACCCTTCACACCCTTCATACTCACCCTTCACACCCCTCATGCCCTTCCTACTCACCCTTCACACCCTTCACACTCACCCTTCACACCCCTCATGCCCTTCCTACTCACCCTTCACATGCCAGCGCCCGTAGCTCAGTCCCTCCCCAGCCCAGGCCCCAGGCTGAGCCCCCTGCAGGCTCCCCCCTCTACCTGCCCTCTTCTGCCTCTCACCTCAGGTAGTCTGGGAACCTGTCCCTGAAGGAGGCCAGCCATTCATCCAGACACGAGCTGCCCTGCTCCCCGCTGAGCAGGAAGATCTCCATGAAGGCCTCCAGGCCAGGGGCTCCGTCACTGAGGCCCTGCGGACAGGAGCTCCCAGCCTCAACCAGCGCAGGCCTCACCCGGGGTCACCGCACAGGCCCCCAGGCCAGCCCTGCCAGGGAGAGCAGGGTCCTACACACCCGTGTCACCCCCTGCCCCCAGGCCCTGCCTCCCGTCTGTCCAGGGCTCCCAGGGCCGCCCTGAGAGACCGGCCTGGCACCGACAGGCCCGGCGGGGCAGGAGGGCATGGCTGGCTCCAGGATGGTCAGGGGAGAAGAGAGACACCCCGGGAAGGGGAAAGCAGCCCCTCGGAAGCCCCCCGAGGGTCCCCGGCTCACCTCCTGCCTCCCGAAAGTCTCACGCAGCTCCCGGACGCCTGTTTCCACCTGACCCCGCTGGTCTTCCCACTTCCGGGGCTTCAGCTTCTTGGCATGGGTGACCAAGGCCTGGAGGTACTCAGTGAAGACTGCTCTGTACAGACTTTGCACAAGGCTCTGCCCCCCCAAAAGTAAGAGGATGCAAAAGGCTGGAGAGAAGCTGTCCCAGGACAAGCTCGTGGCCTCAGGGCCTCAGCCTTGTGGGTGGGGGCAGCAGAGCGGTCCAGAAAGCCCCTCTAGCTGGGTCTGTGGGGCCTGGCCCCCAACTCTGCAGGCCTAACCCCTGACCACTGGGCTTCCATGACAAAGCCACTCCTTCCCGGGGTGACTGCCAGCAGGCCCCTCACCTCCCCCGGGAGGCCAAGAGCCAGACTGAGGACCAGGGCCGTGCAGCCCCGCCTGCCTCTGGCCATGGGCCGCCCTGATGGCAGGGGGGATGCCAGCAGCCACGCAGAGCTCACCCCCCGGGAACCCCCTTCTCCTCCTTCCTACCTTGTACGTGGGAGGAGGAAGCAGGCCAGGGTAGCGCTCCAGGCCCCGCCGGAGGGATCGCAGAGCGTGGGCCAGCTCCTCGTCTCCCCTTCCGAAGTAATGCCCCAGTAGGCTCTGAGCAAAGGAGCGTCACAGTCACTGAGGCCTGAGCCCAGCCTGTCTCCCGTCCTTGCCCTTGCTCTCCTCCAGCCCTGCAGGCCCCACCTCCCCAGCCCTGCTCCCCGCTAGGCACACAGCCCTGGACCAGAAGGGCCTGCATCCCAGGAGCCAGAGGCTTGCCCACTGTCTGCCCTCAAGCTCGGTCCACCTTCTCCTGCCGACTCCTGGAAGCCTCCCAGAGTCCATCTGCAACCCTTAATGCCGCGTCCTCCCCAGAGCCCTCCCGAGTCTTCCTGGAGTCCCTCACGCTCCTCTGGGTCCCCAGCAAACCACAGCATGGCACGAGGTCTCAGGGAGGCTTCCCCCCCAGTCTCAGTTCCAGAGACCTGCGGCAGGGGGTCACAGCTAGACTCACCCTGCGGTGAGCCCTGGCCGCTCACTTCTCAGGGGAACACCAGACCGGATGTGCAGCCGGGGGACCTCCAACACCCCATCTGCACGATGCAGCATCGTCTGTAAAACTCAGAGCCAAGTCCTGCCAATTGGCTGGGACTGCCGGGAGCTCTGAGCAGACACCGGGGCTCCATCTGCCCCCAGAGCAGCAGAACGTGGGGCTCGATTAGCAATGCCACAGCTTGGGGCGAGGGCCCGGCAGTGTTCTCGTCGGTGTTCTCGTCGGCCTTGGTGCCCTGGGAGGTGACCTCTCCAGGTCACTCCAGCTCTGGACCTTTCCGTGTCTCACTGAGCCAGGTGCTCATATCTCTGGAAAATCCAATGGCAACCACCTCAGAAGGCCCTGGACCCCGTGGTTTCCACATCCAGGAGGACACCGTGCCCTCTCAAGGCTTCAGCTCCTGGGCCCAGACCTTGGCCCCTCCTGGGACCCCTGGACTCCAGGCGAGGCCCTACCCTAGAGGCAGCCAGTGCTTAGGGGGAGGCACAGAGACCCTGGGAATACCATGGAAGGGGCTTCACCTGCCTGGGAGGCACGTGGGGCAGAGCGGGATCGGGGCAGGGGGCAGGGCGTCAGGCCTCCACTGGCTGGCAGGACAGGTGACTCCACAGGTAGAGAGAACCAAGAGCGGGTCTGCCCGTGGACAGAGGACTGCAAACGTGGACCCTGCCCAGGCAGGTGCCCTCTGTGTGGGTGGAGCCGGGCCTCCTGAGCGGAGGCAAGGCCAGCCCCAGTCCCCTCAGCCACACGGGGCCCGTCTCTGGCCAACAGGAAGCTGAGCCGTCCTTCTCCCACTGCAGTGCAGCCCCTCGGAAGCCCCCCGAGGGTCCCCGGCTCACCTCCTGCCTCCCGAAAGTCTCACGCAGCTCCCGGACGTCTGTTTCCACCTGACCCCCCTGGTCTTCCCACTTCCGGGGCTTCAGCTTCTTGGCATGGGTGACCAAGGCCTGGAGGTACTCAGTGAAGACTGCTCTGTACAGACTTTGCACAAGGCTCTGCCCCCCCAAGAGAAAGAGGATGCAAAAGGCTGGAGAGAAGCTGTCCCAGGACAAGCTCGTGGCCTCAGGGCCTCAGCCTTGTGGGTGGGGGCAGCAGAGCGGTCCAGAAAGCCCCTCTAGCTGGGTCTGTGGGGCCTGGCCCCCAACTCTGCAGGCCTAACCCCTGACCACTGGGCTTCCATGACAAAGCCACTCCTTCCCGGGGTGACTGCCAGCAGGCCCCTCACCTCCCCCGGGAGGCCAAGAGCCAGACTGAGGACCAGGGCCGTGCAGCCCCGCCTGCCTCTGGCCATGGGCCGCCCTGATGGCAGGGGGGATGCCAGCAGCCACGCAGAGCTCACCCCCCGGGAACCCCCTTCTCCTCCTTCCTACCTTGTACGTGGGAGGAGGAAGCAGGCCGGGGTAGCGCTCCAGGCCCCGCTGGAGGGATCGCAGAGCGTGGGCCAGCTCCTCGTCTCCCCTCCCGAAGTGATGCCCCAGTAGGCTCTGAGCAAAGGAGCGTCACAGTCACTGAGGCCTGAGCCCAGCCTGTCTCCCGTCCTTGCGCTTGCTCTCCTCCAGCCCTGCAGGCCCCACCTCCCCAGCCCTGCTCCCCGCTAGGCACACAGCCCTGGACCAGAAGGGCCTGCATCCCAGGAGCCAGAGGCTTGCCCACTGTCTGCCCCCAAGCTCGGTCCACCTTCTCCTGCCGACACCTGGAAGCCTCCCAGAGTCCATCTGCAACCCTTGATGCCGCGTCCTCCCCAGAGTCCTCCCGAGTCTTCCTGGAGTCCCTCACTCTCCTCTGGGTCCCCAGCAAACCACAGCATGGCACGAGGTCTCAGGGAGGCTTCCCCCTTTCCACCTTCTCCTGCCGACACCTGGAAGCCTCCCAGAGTCCATCTGCAACCCTTGATGCCGCGTCCTCCCCAGAGTCCTCCCGAGTCTTCCTGGAGTCCCTCACTCTCCTCTGGGTCCCCAGCAAACCACAGCATGGCACGAGGTCTCAGGGAGGCTTCCCCCTCAGTCTCAGTTCCAGAGACCTGCGGCAGGGGGTCACAGCTAGACTCACCCTGCGGTGAGCCCTGGCCGCTCACTTCTCAGGGGAACACCAGACCAGATGTGCAGCCGGGGGACCTCCAACACCCCATCTGCACGATGCAGCATCGTCTGTAAAACTCAGAGCCAAGTCCTGCCAATTGGTTGGGACTGCCGGGAGCTCTGAAAAGACACCGGGGCTCCATCTGCCCCCTGAGCACCACAACGTGGGACTCGATTAGCAATGCCACAGCTTGGGGCGAGGGCCCAGCAGTGTTCTCGTCGGCCTTGGTGCCCTGGGAGGTGACCTCTCCAGGTCACTCCAGCTCTGGATCTTTCCGTGTCTCGCTGAGCCAGGTGCTCATATCTCTGGAAAATCCAATGGCAACCACCTCAGAAGGCCCTGGACCCTGTGGTTTCCACATCCAGGAGGACACCGTGCCCTCTCAAGGCTTCAGCTCCTGGGCCCAGACCTTGGCACCTCCTGGGACCCCTGGACTCCGGGCGAGGCCCTACCCTGGAGGCAGCCAGTGCTTAGGGGGAGGCACAGAGACCCTGGGAATACCATGGAAGGGGCTTCACCTGCCTGGGAGGCACGTGGGGCAGAGCGGGATCGGGGCAGGGGGCAGGGCGTCAGGCCTCCATTGGCCTGGCAGGACAGGTGACTCCACAGGTAGAGAGAGCCAAGAGCGGGTCTGCCCGTGGACAGAGGACTGCAAATGTGGACCCTGCCCAGGCAGGTGCCCTCTGTGTGGGTGGAGCCGGGCCTCCTGAGTGGAGGCAAGGCCAGCCCCAGCCCCCTCAGCCACATGGGGCCCGTCTCTGGCCAACAGGAAGCTGAGCCGTCCTTCTCCCACTGCAGACCAAGGCCCAGGCCCGGTCCAAGAGCGGGTCTGCCCGTGGACAGAGGACTGCAAACGTGGACCCTGCCCAGGCAGGTGCCCTCTGTGTGGGTGGAGCCGGGCCTCCTGAGCGGAGGCAAGGCCAGCCCCAGCCCCCTCAGCCACATGGGGCCCGTCTCTGGCCAACAGGAAGCTGAGCCGTCCTTCTCCCACTGCAGACCAAGGCCCAGGCCCGGGCAGGGTGGAGGCTGGATGCAGGCAACTCAAAGCTAGCTGTGCCTGGGCTTTGCTGTATCCCCGTCATTGCCCTGGGCTGGAGAGAGCCTGGGAGACAGAGGCACCCTCTGGGCACACCACTGGGAGCAGCAGAGGCCCCCGCAAGGGCTGGAGTTGGGGGTACCTCACCTGGCACAGGCTTCTGACCCCGGACACGAGGGTGTCCTGGCTCTGGTCCTCGCTGGCGTTGATGGTGCACAGCACCAAGTCCGCCAGGGCAGTGTGGGCCTGGCCCAGATCCTGCCACGTTTTCCTGTTGGAGGAAGCCCAAAGGGCCCATGGGGCCTGGCCGGGAGCCCTGCGTGCCCCCTCGCCGCTGACCCTCTGTGTGCCCTCGGGCAGACAGACTGCTCACTTCTGCGCCTGGTTTTCTACTTCATCCCCACTCTTTTTCATGTACAGAGTAAGTGTTATATTCTCGTAGCATGAAACTCAGAAGGTACAAGAGAAAAACTTCCAGCGGCAGCCAGTGTTCCTGGCATCTGGCGTTTCCTGTATGGAATCCTGCAACTGTGTATCCAGGTTGCGGCGGGGGGCCGTGTCATCCCCCACTTCTCACACAGGCACCCATGTGCCATCCATGCAGAGCGGCCCACCGGGTCCGAGGCCGCCCGCCCCGCCCACGCCCGGCTCCCACTGGGACCCACCTGAGGACGCAGCAGTTCTGCAGCACCTGCAGCTGGGGGGAGGGTCCGGCGCCGGCCTGCTGCTGGAAGAAGTGGGGGCACCCTCACCCCGGTATCTGCGTGTGAAGGCGGAGATGCAGGCACTGCCCCGCGGGTCAGCCCCATCCAGCGGCGTGAGCCGTCCCCATTCTCACCCTAACTGCCGCTTCTTCCGTGAAACAGCAGGTGTGGGTGCTCATGGTCAACGTGTGGACAACTGGGGCCAGCTCTGCGCCAGGCGCTGGAGCNGAGATGCAGGCACTGCCCCGCGGGTCAGCCCCATCCAGCGGTGTGAGCCGTCCCCATTCTCACCCTAACTGCCGCTTCTTCCGTGAAACAGCAGGTGTGGGTGCTCATGGTCAACGTGTGGACAACTGGGGCCAGCTCTGCGCCAGGCGCTGGAGCAGACGGTTCCCAAGAATCTTTTCCTGTCATGCTGTCCTGGCCCTTTGCGGTAAACGCTTCTAGAACTGGACGGGACTGGGCTTCTCCTGTGGTCTGGAATCACAGCTAACGTGCTCTCAGGGGAAGGAAGAGGAAGGAAACAAGGCCTCCTGGGAGTGTCTGGAGTGCCCACAGGGAGGGGAGGGGCACCCCATACTCTGCCTGGGCCATTGCAACCCCCCCTAGCAGAGTGGGGAGAGAGGAGTCAGGAGAGGCATGCATACCCCTGCTCCCCAAAGGCAGGAAAGAAGGGGCACCTTTACATTCCTAGAACACAAATCAACCACGATCTCACACTAGCTACAGTGGTGGCTAAACATCTAGAACCTGGCTGATCTCACCCGGAAGTTCACATCTCTGGCCTCTCACGAGTAACCTGCCTGGCGCCAGGCCCTTCAGAGACCCTCTGAAGGTGGACAAGCCACACTGGAAATCCAGAAAAGGGGGCCCCGTGACACTCCGGTACCCAGCACTGTGCCCCAAACTTGCTTCTCACTAAGTTCGGGCAGCCCTGGCCACAGCCGCCCTCACCTGAGCCCCCTGGGAGAGAGGGCTGCTGCTGCTGCTGCTCCTAAGTCGCTCAGTCGTGTCCGACTCTGTGCAACCCCATAGGCGGCAGCCCACCAGGCTCCCAGTCCCTGGGATTCTCCAGGCAAGGACACTGGAGTGGGTTGCCATTTCCTTCTCCAAAGCATGAAAGTGAAAAGTGAAAGTGAAGTCGCTCAGTCGTGTCTGACTCTTCGCGACCCCATGGACAGCAGTCCACCAGGCTCCTCCACCCACGGGATTCTCCAGGCGAGAGCACTGGAGTGGGGTGCCGTTGCCTTCTCTCATCCCCTGGCTGCTGCTGCTGCTAAGTCACTTCAGTCGTGTCCTCTGGCTAGCTGCCAGGAAAAACCAAGCCCTTCCATTTCTCTCTGGAGACTGAGCATTTCCATTCAGCACAATACAAGAAGACAGAGAAAAAGCCGGAGAGAGGGAGACCCCCCCAAATCCAGGGCTGGGGCAGAGCTGGGTGTGGACCGAGGAGACCGACAGCAAGTCCTGCCGGGAAAACCAGAGCGGGGAGGGAGGCTCTCAGCTCAGCCTCAGGTTTAAAGGAGCGCCCTGAAATCCAGTAACCGAGAGAAATGGTACTTTATCGCAGTTTTTAAAGTTCGATGGCAATTCCCTGGCGGTCTGGTGGTTGGGACTCTGAGATTCTACTGCTCTGAGGCAGCCGTTCGATCCCTGGTGGGGGAACAACATCCCACAAGCCGTGTTTGGCCAAAAAAGAAGATGAAACAAACAAAAAACCCCTCAAAATCAATGTAACAGAATCTAGGATGGGAACCAAATGCCGGGTTCGCCCTGCTGTGGAACAGAGAGCCAAGAGCCCCATGCCCCACACCCTGTTCAAACGTCAGTTAGTTAAAATTAAATACAATTTAAACCTCATGCCCCCTTAGAATTAGCTGGACAGCTGCCGGGCCGGGGCCTCCAGGCTGGACGTTTTCGCGGTCACACAGGGTTGCCTCCAGAGCCAGGGCAAGACGTGGGGCACCCGGAGCCAACCAGCCCTCCCCCTGCATTTTGTGAACTGGCCCCAGCCTGGCGGCTGGTGGCGAGGTGAGCACTCTGACATGGGTTAGCTGAACGCAGGCCAGGCCTCCCCACCTGGGCGGGGCTGCCTTTTTACTTACCTTTTCAGAAACTCTGCAAACGTGTTCAGAACCATGGCTTGAACCCGGCTGGTGACAGGTGGCCCGATGTCTTGCACCGAATCTATGGTTCCTTTCAACAGCTGTTGGTCAAAGCAAGTGGACTCTCAGGGAACAGGGACAGACTGCTGGGAGGATGCGGCCCCCCAACTCTGCGCCTGTCCCAGCTGTCCCCCACCTTGCCCCCTCCCAAGCCTGCAGATGGCAAGGGGCAGACCCCTCCCACCAGGCTCCCCCTGAGTCCTCAGGCCTCCCCACTTGCACCCAGACTGGGTCCTGCCTGCAGCCTCACACCCAGAGTTTCTCCCATTTGACACACACCCTGAGGCTGCACCAGCCTCCTCAACAGGACCTGCCAACTCTCCCCCAGCCTAACCCCAGCCCAACTCCCTCCTGATGCTCTCAACAGGGCATCTCTGTGCAAAGGCATTGAGGATGCTAAGTGTCTCATCATCTCTCTCCAGCCCCAGCAGTCCAAAGAATCAACAGAAACACCAACTCACCTCTGCGAAGAAAGCCAAACACATGCACACACACACATACAAACACACACTTACATATACACACAGGCACACACACACATGCTTACAGACATGCGTATGCACACACATGCTCACACATGCACACACACATGTGCTTATACATACACACTCCCATGCAGGCACACACATATATACATACATACATGCGTGTGCACACATTCATATACATGCACGCACATGTTCACACTCATGCTCATGGACCAAACATTTTACACCAGGTAGACTGCACAATGTCTCCTGGAGCCTCAGGACCCTCCCCACTGAAGCCCCACCCTCCCCAGACACCTATCTCTTCCAGGTCCTAAGTGAGACCCAGGAATGGGTCCTCATGAGATGAGAGGTTTCCCACAGAGGCTCCTCCTCAAAAGATACACCCTGCACCCCAGCACTGGGACCCCACCATCCAAGAGACGGGCCTGGGCTGAGTGTTGCCTGCTCTGCTCCTTGCCTAGCCTCAGGCATCATGTACCCCCAGCACCACCCCCTTGCTCCAGTGCCCAGCAGTGCCGGCCTCCCTCTCCTCCCCCACTCAGCCTCTCCTGTCCGAACAACACACCCCCCAGCACCCCACTCCTTCCAGGCCCCTCCTCCTCCAGGCCGGCCACCCAGGAAGGTGCCAGGGGCCCTCATGGTGGGCATACCTGAAAGATTTTGAGGAACGCCTGGCAGGGAGAGCTGGCCTACTCTTTCTGATCACAGGTCAGGACATTTTCTAGTTGTTTTTCCAACTCTTTCTGCTCAGGACACAATAAAAGCAACTTCCATCCCTGTGTTCTCTCTGGGGCACAGCCAGGTCCAGCACCCCTACAGCTGAGGCTGGGGACGGGAGCGAGGGGCAAGTCTTCGACCAGCCCAGGGATCCCCACCAACCAGCAGCCTGAAATGCCCCCACCTGGGGGGCCCAGTTTCCCGAGTAAAGCTGTTTTTTCACAGTCCACATCCATCAACCCATCGCGGGAGGCCTGACCCCTTCCGGATCTGCCCCACCCCTAAGTCCAGAGAAGACAATTGCTTCTGTCATCAACACTCAGTTGGAGGCGGGGGGATGAACAGCTACCCTGGTCGGGGCCCAGGGTCCCTGCAGTGACCAGGTCAGACAGGGGTGCCCAGATACCAACGGACTGGGGGTCAAGAGGACACGGGACGCCAGGACAGACAAGGCCTGGGCCCCAGCTCGGAGGTTACCACAGGCTGTGGAGACCTGGCTGGGCTGGGGGTCCCCAGGCTGCTGGTGCCCTGCTGAAAATCTCGGAGTGACCCCTCAGGCAGGCCCAAGGTGAGGACAAAGGCTCAGGAGGAAGCCCCCTCCCACACCACGTGCAGTCAAAGAGGCCGTGTGCTTCCTCATGACCTATCACGTGCCTGCAGGCACCCAGGTCGGGGCCAGCTTACCGGGGACCCTGGGCGGAGGACACTTTCCTCCACGCCTGCTCAGCACTCTACTTCTCCACTCTTAGCCCTGCCCCCTCTCACGCCCCTACACCCCCACGTCCCTAAAACAGCAGGAACCTTACAGGGCTAGTGGTGTGGGGCAGGGAGAGGGCGCCCCAGCCCTTGGCACCCGTCCCGGGGGAGGGCGGCTGGAGTGGGGAGCAGCGTGGGGACCCAGCAGCGGAACCCTCTCCTCCTGCCTGGGGGTCTGAACTGACACCTGGCAGCTCTGTTCAGCTCAGCTCAGTGGACGAACGTGGAAGGCAGAGAATGACAAGGCCCGGATTCTCAGGCAGAGACTCCAAGAGCAGGAGGCTCTCACCCAGGTGCTTCAAGGGGACAGAGCCTTGAGTTAGGCCAGCACGGCTGTGCGCGCTGAGGAGAAGGCCGGACATGTCCATCAGTGAGAGGAAAACTGCAGCTTCAATGTACACGTGTCCTGTGTCTCGCTTGTGACAGCAAATCACCTTTTTGAAAAATGGTTGCGGTAGAAAGTTGTGATGGCACTTCAAGTGCTCGCTGTGTTTGAATGAGAGGAGAATGAACTGGAGGAGGAAATGGCAGCCTCCTCCAGTGTCCTTGTCGGGAAAACTCCATGGACAGAGGAGCCCGATGGGCCACAGTCTCACTGCGTCTGCCACGGATTAACTGCCTGCGCCCTCCGGGGACAACCAACTCCCCTTCTAAGCCTCCCAGGCTCTGGGGCCGCTCACCGGGGCCTGGGGAGCCAGACTGCGCTGCTGGTCAGGGCCGGGCCGGGCCCGGGGTGGAGGCCCCGCAGGCCATTTTGTAACAGGTCCTGTGACGCAGACCCACGGGGCAGTGGTCAAGGGCCCGGATCCGCCCTAGGGGTGAACTTGGGGTCCTGCTCAACCCCCAGACGCAGGACAAGGAGGCTCAGCGATGGACGCTCCTGGAAGCCAGTTACCTGGATCAGCTCCACCAGCCGGCTCTGCACCTGGGACATCCAGGTGACAAACATCAGCAGGTCCAGGAGTTTCCTGGCGGCGGCGGGCCTCGGCGTCTTCCTGCTGGATTGGAAGCAGCCGTGAGGGGCACAGGCCCGGCTGCGGAGCGGGGAGGGCTGGCTCAGAGCTGAGGGCGGTGCACTCCGGGCCGGTCTCCCCCCCGCCGCTCAGGGAGAGGACTGCCGGGGGCCACGCCCGAGAACTAAAGTCTCCGCGGTCACACCTGAGCGTGAGCTCGTGACATGAGCTCCCCATACACTCCCCGACAGGCTCACACACCCACACCCACGCCGCACCAGGAACTCTGACACACACACAGACACCCACGCCGCACCAGGAACTCTGACACACGCACCCACACCTGTCTCTTATACACATCTAGATGTGTATAAGAGACAGCTCATACACACACACACACACACACACACACACATGCACCCACACACATACACACGCACCTGCACACATACACACGCAACCGCAGACATACACACACGTACCCCCACACATACACACGCACCCACACACATACACATGCAACCACACACATACACCCACACCCACAAACATACACATCTCACACACCCTGTGTGTAAGCTTTAAGCTCACCTTAGACCAATCAGCCCACAAGTATCTGAGCAGTATTCTGTTTCCCAGCCTCCACCACACGTGGTAAGAAACAGAGAATTACAAGATGTACCGTCCCCTGGGAGCAGATTATTTTATTAAACAGACAAGTATACACTACAGAAGAGAACAAGGATGCTTATCATTAAGTGTAAGTGGGAGCGTGTGGACTCTAAATTTCATAAAAATGGCTGGGAGATCAGAGTAAAT
>SJYX01010238.1:80202-102738 GCA_006410675.1 Oreotragus oreotragus
AGGCCCGGCTGCGGAGCGGGGAGGGCTGGCTCAGAGCTGAGGGCAGTGCACTCCGGGCCGGTCTCCCCCCTGCCACTCAGGGAGAGGACTGCCGGGGGCCACGCCCGAGAACTAAAGTCTCCGCGGTCACACCTGAGTGTGAGCTCGTGACGTGAGCTCCCCATACACTCCCCGACAGGCTCACACACCCACACCCACGCCGCACCAGGAACTCTGACACACACACAGACACACACACCGCACCAGGAACTCTGACACACACACCCACACCCACGCCGCACCAGGAACTCTGACACACACGCCCACAGACACACCGCACCAGGAACACTGACACATACACACACACACACCCACGCCGCATCAGGAACTGTGACACACACACAGACACACACACCCACAGACACGCACGTGTGCACCCAGGCTGTCCCCTGAGCTTGCTCCCACCCCAGGAGGCCCTTCGGAAGGGCCCTGCACTGACTGCAGCCCTGGCCTGAGGATCCTCTCGCCAGGGCAGTGTCCTGGCCCAAGACCCCAAGGCCCCGAGGTGGACTCACGCCAGCTGCCCAAACAAGGTCTTCCGGGCCTGGGTGTAAAGCTCCTGGCAGCTGTCCGGGTCTCCGCTGCGGGTCAGGAGCACGGAGAGACGGCCCGGGAGCACCTCCTGGAAGCACTCTCTGTCAGTCGCGAGAGGCAGGCTCCCAGCCGGCCTGCCCTCTGGGGGCCCAGGCCACGATCCATGGCCTCAGCCAGCTCCGCCAGGTACCTGCCCAGCTGGTCCCCTGGGTTCAGGGGCACTCAGTCTCCGGGGCTCGGGGGCACCCAGTTCTCAGCGTCATTCCTCAGCCATGTCTGCAGCTGGCAGTCCCAGGAGGCCAGGTCACCACCCAGCTCCCGGGAGGCGCCCCGGGCCCACTCCATTGTGGCCGCCACTGACCTGAGCTTCCTCTGCAGCTCCCGGCCGCCTCCGCCCTCCAACACCTCCTGGACAACCTGCCACAGGCCCTGGGCCACGACCTGGTACTGGGGGCCACAGTCCTGCCCTTCCTCTGCTGAGGATGAGATGCTCCGACGGGCTTCCAGGAAGCGGCCCTCCAAGACCAGCTGTGAGAATCCTGGAAGAAAGGAGCCCGCGGCCAGTGGGTTGGGGGGCTGCAGGAGGGGCGGCGGGCTGCTGTGGGGCTCCTAGGAGTGACCTCATTTGCCTGCGGGTGTTGCTGAACTCGCCCATCCGTTGGAGGAACCAGCAAGAGGACGAGGCAGCCTGTTTGAAGAGCCTTTGGGGACCAGGTCTAGGGGCCAGACAGGAGCAGAAGGGCACAGGGTTTTTCCGGGTAAACTTTGCGTGTGGTCCCCTTCAGAGCCTAGCATGACTTCTGTGAGCCTCTACACTCCAGGGCGGATCAAGATCTGAGTCTCCGTCAGATGACTGAATGGTTATCAGCATCCTGCCAGGACAGGGTGGTTAACCCGGCATCCAGGAGGGAGTCCCCCAGAGCTGGGAGGAGATGCTCCAGCACAGGGGTTGTCTGCATTAATGCACATGAGGACGCCCTGGGGCCATTCACGCCCAGGGAGGGAGCCTGCCTTGCTGCCAGGTTTCAAGGTGGTGCAGGTGGTGCGGGGCCTGGAATCGCACTGGAGACCTGCTTCTCAACGGTCTCCAAGGGCGGCCAGCCCCGCCTCCTTCCACACACGGGACAGGCACTGAGAGAGACGATCGATAGATACACAGATAAGAAGCAGATGATAGATGCAGACAGACAGGAGACACACAGACGGCAGGGAGGCGATANGGTGCGGGGCCTGGAATCGCACTGGAGACCTGCTTCTCAACGGTCTCCAAGGGCGGCCAGCCCCGCCTCCTTCCACACACGGGACAGGCACTGAGAGAGACGATCGATAGATACACAGATAAGAAGCAGATGATAGATGCAGACAGACAGGAGACACACAGACGGCAGGGAGGCGATAGACGATGGATCGGTAATGGATGGACGACGGCAGACAGAGGTGCAGCTGCCACAGACCATCCCGGACAGACAAATGACATCCTGGACAGACAGACAACAGAAGACAGAGACAGGCAGACAGAGGTGCAGCTGCCACAGACCATCCCGGACAGACAAATGACATCCTGGACAGACAGACAACAGAAGACAGAGACAGGCAGACAGAGGTGCAGCTGCCACAGACCATCCCGGACAGACAAATGACATCCTGGACAGACAGACAACAGAAGACAGAGACAGGCAGACAGAGGTGCAGCTGCCACAGACCATCCCGGACAGACAAATGACATCCTGGACAGACAGACAACAGAAGATAGAGACAGGCAGACAGAGATGCAGCTGCCACAGACCATCCCGGGAGGGCCAGGGTGTGGCAGCTTGCGTCTTCCATGCCCCACCCCAGGCACTCCCCAGGTTCGGCCCCTTCTCCAGACAAGGAAGCAACCCAGGCCTGAGCAGCAGCTGGAGGTAAGGCCTCTGAGATAAGGTCTTTGGTCTTCTCCCCAAAAGTTCAGAGGTAAAGAGTGACCTTGGCCACATCAGGCCAGCCCAGCGATGGACAGGTGGATGGACAGGAGAGGCCCCCCCCAGGGCTGGTGCCCGCTCAAGCCCTTGGACACGGGGTGGCCTCCTCGTGGTCCCCTCATCTCCATTCTCACCTCTGCCCACTGCCCTGCCTGCCCCTCCCCATATAGCACCCCATTCTCAGGAGCCCCAGTACCACCTGTGACCCAGGCACCCTGGGCTGTTCGCAGAGATCGTTTCACCCAAGCGGGCACCCAGACCCGTTATGTGGCCCAGGGGGTGGCTCTTTCCAGGACTAAGGGTTGTGTAATGGGGGCACAGGCTGGGAGGCCCTCAGATAACAGGGAGAGGGGCAGGACCACTCCCCAGCACGGGGCCAGCCTGGGCAGTATGGACAAGAAGGGCCACCCACTGTCCTGCTGGAGCCCACGGGTGCCACATCCTGCACTGGGGACCCAGAGGGCCAGAGAGGCTTTGACACGGCACAGGGGAAGCATCCCCTGGTGGGTAGCCGCCCAGGGCCCAGGAGCATCTGGATGGTCCAGCAGCTGACGGCCTCAAAGGTCTCAGTGTCTCAGTACGCAGGGCCGGGGGCAGCAGCTCATGATGAAGGTGGCGGGCACGCTGCCTCTCAGCTCACCCTCAGTAAGCACAAAGATGCCAAGAATCAGCTTAGAGGAAGAAATGAAATGAAGAGGTTCTGGAAATGCTGGAAGTTCCAGGACAAAGCACTTAGGGGCTCGGGATGACCTTATGTCCTAAACGCTGTGGGTGTCAGGCAGGGAAAGGATGGTCCAAGGACCCCTCCAGGCAGGGAGAGACAGAAGGGCAGAAGTCCGCTTTGGATCCCGAAGGTCCTCAGCAACATGGCCCAGCCTGCAGCCACAGGAGGCAGCTTCTGGTAAGACGCGGGGACAAAAGGAGTAGTGGGTGGGGGGATTCAAAGGCACCTGAACGCTCCAGCATCTGCTCTCAGGGACTTTAACCTGAAGGGCGTTCACTCTAACTTCTGAACTTCCACGTGGGAAGGGAGCTGTATTTCAAGTTAGGTCTTGGGCCTTTCCATCGTCAAGGGCAAAGGCATGTTCTTCCCTTCCCCAGTCCCCCTTCCTGACCACTGGATGCACGTGTGAAAACAGGAGTAGGGCAGCCACTCTGAGCTACGAGACAGGGGCCCCACCTAGCAGCAGTTTGCAGCAGAACACAGGGTAAAAGTCTGGGTCCCTGAGCTCTAGGGCCCCTGAGCTGTGGCCAACCTAGACAGCACGTTAAAAAGCAGAGACATTGCTTTGCCGACAAAGGTCTTTCTAGTCAAAGCTATGGTTTTTCCAGTGGTCATGTACGGATGTGAGAGTTGGACCATAAAGAAAGCTGAGCACCAAAGAACTGATGCTTTTGAACTGTGGTGTTGGAGAAGACTCTTGAGAGTCCCCTGGACTGCAAGGAGATCCAACAAGTCCATCCTAAAGGAGACCAGTCCTGAATATTCATTGGAAGGACTGATGCTGAAGCTGAAACTCCACTACTCTGGCCACCTGATGTGAAAAACTGACTCTTTGGAAAAGCCCCTGATGCTGGGAAAGATTGAAGGCAGGAGGAGAAGGGGATGACAGAGGATGAGATGGTTGGATGGTATCACCGATTCGACAGACACGAGTTAGAGCAAGTTCCAGGAGTTGGGGATGGACAGGGAAGCCTGGTGTGCTGCAGTCCTTGGAGTCACAAAGAGTCAGACAAGACTGAGCGACTGAACTGAGCTCTATGGAGCACTGGTGTGTGTGTGTGCTAAGTCGCTTCAGTCGTGTCCAACTCTTTGTGACCCTGCAGAGTGTAGACTGCCAGACTCCTCTATCCATGGGATTCTCCAGGCAAGAATACTGGAGTGGATTGCCAGTCCTCCTCCAAGGGATCTTCCTGACCCAGTGATCAAACCAGCATCTGAGGCTCTTGCATTGACAGCAGATCCTTTTATCACTGAGCCACCTGGCAAGCCCTAAAGAAATGTAAATTTTATCTTGCTTCAACCACTGTTGCGTTGGGTCTCTCAGTGAAAGCAGGTGAGTGTACATCGTAATAACAAAAACCTTTGAACCAGGGCCTATTGGATCAGGACAGCCTTCAATTATATTTGACTATGTTGGCAGGGGTGAAGAGTCCCTACGTACTCCTAGTAAACAGCTCCGTGTTTTTTTTTTATTAACTTTTTGTTGGAGGGTAATTGCTTTACACTGTTGTGTTAGGGTTTGCCCTAAAACAACGTGAATCGGCCACAACTACATATATATCCTCTGCTTCTCGAGCCTCCTGCCCATGCCCCCATCCCACCCATCTAGGTCATCACCGAGCACCAGGCCGGGCTCCCTGCCCTACAGCAGCTTCCCACCAGCGGTCTATTTTACACGCAAGGTAGTATATTTATGCTAATGCTACTCTCTCAATTCGTCCCACTCCTTCCCCCGCTTGGCCCCTTTATCATAATGAATTAGCTTAGATTTGAAAGCAGGAAATCTAGCCCCTGGAGTCTCTGTGACGTTAGCCACCCAGGCATCACCGCCCTTCTTTCCAGAGAGGCCTTGTCCAGTGAGCAGCCACGAGCCACACGTGGCCACTGGGCGCTTGCACTGTCCAAACGGGGCTGTGCTCTCCGTGTGAAACCCACATCAGTTTCCACAGACTGGGTAGGAAAGAAGGAATGTAAAATATCACACAAGGTTCTGTTTGTTTGTTTGAATGGCCATGCTTCGCAGTAAATGGGATCTTAGTTCCCCAGCCCTGGACGGAACCCAGGCTCGCCGCGTGGGAAAGGGCAGAGGCTTAACCACGGGCCCACCAGGGAAATCTCTAAAACACCTTAATAGTGATAATGCTGACTGAATGTTGAAGCATGCTGAAATACTACTTTAGCCTAATAAAACAAATCAGTAAAATAATTTCATCTACTTCTGTTTTTATTTGCTCCCGTCACTATTAAAGCTTCCCGTGTGTGGTTCACGCTGTGTCTCCATAGGACAGCCCTCTCCTGCAGCTCACACACACCCCCTTCCAAACCTCAGAGAGGAAACCCCTGTTGATCCTATGCCACCCTGGCTCCCCTCTGGGTGGGAGCATCGATCCCCCTCCCCAAAAAGGCCAGCCACCCTTACAAAGTCCTGAGGTCCCTCAGGCTTCCGACGAACGTGGCTGTGTTGATGTTATCTGTCAGCAGGAATACTGGCGGGGACGGGGTGAGGCCAACGAAGGTCAGACATGGGGTGGTGGTCCCTGCTGAAGTGATCTCATCCCTCTGCTGCGTCCCCCCAAACCCTCAGTGTGACAGCCTCGAGCAATACACACTGAAGGAAGGGATGGATGGGGAACAAAGAAATGAGCGCCCAAAGAAGGAGGAGACAGACACGCCTTTCTGCCGGGTGGAAACGGTAAGAGTGGCGCGGGCACCTTCAGCGCGCCCTGCCAGGAGCAGCAGCACTCTGGGGCCTCGACGCCTGCGGAGCCAGGCCGGACCTTCCATCGTCTCTTTCTGGGCTGGCCTTTGAGTCTTCTGCCTGCTTCTTCTCTTTCTCCTCTTGATTTCTTTTTCCACCGACCCGTCTCACTCCCTTGATCCGTCCAGCGTGGCAGACAGTCTCTCCAAGGCTTCTGAGCCAGTAGCTTTCTTAGTCATTCTCTATCAGACAAAAGAAATGAAAGGCGGTAAGTTGGATAACAGCCTGAGAAACTTCCTCTGCAACTGTGTAGAGGTTCCCGAGTTTCCCCGACCAGGGTCCCACTAATGGCAGGTCCATTAATTAGCCCATGGATGTTTCCCTGGTTTCTTGGGTCAACTCTAGGGTGGAACGAAAGCCGCGCAACTGGGCAGGCCACGCGGATCCTGTGCCCACAGCGGCCACACCGCCAGCACGTGCACTTTTGTTTAGGCTGGGTTTTTTTAACCTGTCATTAGAGAGAAATTACTTATAGCTGCGATTTCTTTCTTTTTAAAACAAATTGTGGTAAAATATATACAACACAAAATTTCCATTTCAATCATCTTTAAGCGTACAGTTGAGCACCATTAACTAATACACGTTTTTGGGCAACCACCACCATCATCCCCTCCAAAACTCCTCTCTTGCAAAACTGAAACTCCGTCTCCATACTGACTCCCCCCGCTCCCTCCCCCTGCCCCTGCCAACCCCACTTCTCTTTTCTGTCTCCATGAACTGAGTGTTCTAGGAGCGTCGTGTAACTGGTACCAAACGGTACTGGTTCTTTAGTGATGATTTATTTCACTGTTTAAAGTCCTCCAGGTTTATCCATGTGTTAGCCTAGTATGTGTTAGCCCTGCCTTCTTTGTAAAAAAATAATAACGATAATGAAGGGCTATGACCATCGCCTGTGGCCCGCCCGCTGAGATTCTGCAGTCCCAAGGGAGGGGCCTGGGCTCTATCCCTGCTCAGGGACCCAGACGCAGGCCGCAACAGAGATTGCTCCCTGTGCCACAGCCAAGACCCGGCTCAGCCAAACAAATGAGTGTTTTCTAAAATACACGAAACTTTATTATCAATTCACTTTTTTAAATTGTTCTATTGCGTCAACACACACATATCTCTCCCCGTCTTGTCCAATAAGGAGCTGATTTTTAAATGTTTATGTATTTATCTTTGGCTGTGCTGTCTCGACGTCACTGCCCGCGGGCTTCCTCTGTTGCGCGAGCGGGGCTCCCCTGGAGGCGAGGTGCGGGGCTCCCCTGGAGGCGAGGTGCGGGCCTCCCAGGGCAGCGGCTCCTCTCTGCGGCGGGGCACAGGCTGCCGGTGCGCTGGCCCCAGGAGCTGCGGCTCGCAGACCCTAGCGCGCAGGCTCGGCGGGTGTGGCACACGGGCTTAGTTGCCTGGGAGCGTGCGGGATCCTCCCAGACCAGGGAGCTAACACGTGTCCCCTGCATTGGCAGGCGGGTTCTCTAGTACAATCACTCTTTTAAGTAGGTAAATTAAGCTTTTAGCTGGAGTTTCAATATCAAGCTCTCAAAAATAAATACAATGAGTAGATAGAAAAGTAGAAAGATAGAGTAGGTCTGAAAAGCACTATGAACCAGTTCAACGTAATTAGAGGATTTCCCTGGTGGTTCAGATGGTAAAGACTACCTGCAGTGCAGGAGACCCAGCTTCGATCTCTGGGTCAGGAAGATGCCCTGGAGAAGAGAATGGCTCTCCACTCCAGTATTCTTGCCTGGAGAATTCCACAGACAGAGGAGCCTGGTGGGCTACAGTCAATAGGGTCATAAAGAGTTGGACACAAGTGAGCAACTAATACTTTCAATATCAAACTCCCAAAAAGAAAGAATGAATAGACAGAAAAGTAGAAAGCTAGAGTAGATCTGAAAAGCACTATGAACCAAATCGACATAAGTAAGATTTATACGATTTTCACACAACAGTAGGATAACAATTCTATTCACGTTCCCATAGACTATAAACTAGGAAACATCAGAACATATCCAGGGCCATAAAAAACAAAGGTGCGAGAATGTCATTGCCCAAAGGCATTGAAATCATACAGCTTGTCTATAACCACACCACCCTGAACACGCCCGATCTCATCTGAAATCAGTCTGTTCTCTTATCACTGTAGCATTATGTTAGAAATTAACATCCAAAGATATTCAAAAATAACTCACTTATTTTCAAGTGCAATGTGAAGTTTACCAAGAGAGAATTTTAACTTAGCCATTGAAAGCCTCAATAAAGTCATAAGACTGAAAAAATAGAGGATGATTGCAGAGAAGAAAGCATTTAAATGAGAAATTAATATCAAAATGAGAAGTTACTACCAAAGATACTTTTTAAAAACCCCATGTATTTGGAATTTAAATGTCCACTTTTAAATGATAGGTCTCTCTAAGGAGCCATAACCAGGAAGATCTGAAAATATTTGTAACAATAAAAATGAAAACAGAATTTATCAGAATCTGTTGCATGTAGCTGAAGCTGCTCGATGTGACGGGCAGGTAGATTCTTAACCAGCGGACCAGAAGTCTTCATGCACCATTTTAACTGTTAGGTGAACCAAGGTGGGTTGTGAAAGAATTCACAGAAGTGTTAACAAGAGAAGAAAAGAAAGTTTTTATTCACTTTTCCAGGGAGGAAAGGGGCAGACGCATAGAGTGGCGCTGGCCTTGGAGGCGGGGAGGCTGAGTCTTTATGGAGTTTAAGGGGCAAAATGCAGGAAAGAGCGGAAGCGCTCACGTCTATTCTGGTCTCCAGCAGCATCCGGACGGGTTGCTCTCTGTGAGATGTGGGTTTTTTGGGAATCTGTAACCTCTTGTCTTCAGTAATTTTCCAGTCCTTGGGTGTCTGAATGAGACTTGATAGTGGCCCTTGACAGATGTTACTCTATTTTGAACAGTGTTAGATGAGTTTACATTTCCCCCTCTGAACAGTAACTTATTCTTCAGTGTTACATCCGCTTCCCTGATGGCTCAGTGGTAAAGAATCCACCTACAGCTTTAGAGATTCTGGAGACCTGGGTTCCATCCCTGGTCAGGAAGATCCCCTGGAGGAGGAAATGGCAACCCAATTCAGTCTTCTTGTTGGGAAAATCCCACAGGCAGAGGAGCCTGGTGGGCTGCCGTCCGTGGGGCCAGAGTCAGACACGACTGAGGCAACTGAGCATGCATGTACCCAAGTGTTACATGCAACTCAGCTGACCCATTTTTGGGGAACTGAGGCTGAGGTCTCCTTTTCCATAACTTCTCCCCACTGAGCTGGGAATAGAGCTATTTTCCTTGGAAGGCCAGGTGGGTTGTCTGGGAGGTGAATGAAGACCCTTCACAGGGAAGAAAGGTTTGGTAAAGGCAGTGAGATGGTTTTTTAAGAAAAGAGAGGAGAAACCTGCTAAGACAGGAGCCGGGGCACTTACCTGGTGGTCCAGTGGTTAAGACGCCTCCTTGCAAGGCAATGCGCGTTCGACCCCCGGGTGGGGAACTAAGACCCCACATGCCCATGCTCCACAACTACTGGGTCTGTACTCAAGCGTTTGCGTTCGGCAGCTAGAGGTCTGTGCCCCACCAGGAAAGACGCCGCGTGGCAACGAAGGTCCCTGTGCTGCAACTAAGATCCGACCCGGCCAAATAAATGAAGAAAGATTTTAAAAAGAAAACGACAGGGGCCCGAGTGGAGGAGCAGAGTCTGGCAGTCTGGCTGAGTGCATGATGGCTGCAGGGCCGGCCCCTGAAGCCAGAGCTGCGGCCTCAGTTACCGGGACCGACAGAGGCCCTCGTTCAGTCCAGTATCTGCAAAGGTGGGCGAGAGGCCCAGGCCTGCTGCGGGGGTGCAGTGGGGTCACAGGGGAACGACAGTGCGGGTTTGGATCCAGGTAGGGGGCGTAGGGAGGTGTGCCAAGGTCCGGAAGGAGGGTATGCAGGCTGTAAGGGTCGTGTCCAAGAGGAAGCCTGTACCTGAGCCTTCCAGCAGGGGGCAGGCGACAGCTGGAGCAAGGCCCGCCAACGGGTTTAAGCAGGCAGAAGCTTTGAGAAGGCGGGAGGTGTTATTTTCCCAGGTGAGAAGCTATTATCAAAAATCACAGCCCCAAGCTTCTGGGGAAAGAAAGAGCCGATGTCTCTGGGGCAGGTGCTACTTTCGCCTGCGCAGGGAAAGCGCCTCGGGTCCTCTGCAGGCGAGGCCAGGCGGCAGGTGGTGCACTGGACAGGGGGACAAGCGGGGCTCCCACGGGATGGTCGTTCGTCCAGGGAGGATGTTGGAGTCCTGCTTAGTCGCTCAGTCACGTCCGACTCTGCGACTCCACAGACCGTAGCCCACCAGGCTCCTCGGTCCGTGGGAGTCTCCAGGCAAGGATACCAGAGTGGGTTGCCATTTCTTCCTCCAGGGGATCTTCCCGACCCAGGGATCGAGCCGCGCCCCTTACATCTCCTGCATGGCAGTGGGCTCTTTACCACTAGCGCCTCCTGGGAAGCCCTCTTAATGTCTAGAGTTGAGACACCTGTTGGGTAATTTGAGAGGTGAAACCTGGGTGATATTTTTGTCTTGAGACTCCCAGGGTGACCCCTCTTCTCACAGTTGTATCATAAGAAGGGCTTCTCTGAGTCTGGGAGGGCCAGGGCTGGAGCGGAGGTGAGGGCTGTGTGGAGGGAGGAAAAGGCTGAAGGGAGAGAAGAGTTCCCTTCCAGGGGTTCATTTTCAGGTCCCTGGAGGGCCTCAGAAAGAGGTTCCTTTATCAGGCCACAATGGGGTATCCAGATGCGCAAGGAACCAGTGAGGCCCAGAACCGCCCTTAATTCATTTTCGTTATGACCAGGAGAGAGGCTATAGGCTCTTTGTGTTGAATAGTGACTGCTTGCTGTCCTGGAGACAAGAGAAATTCTAGATGTTTGACTGGGGCTTGCTTAGTTTGTGCTCTGGAAGGAGAAACTCGGCAGCCCCGCAGAGCTGAGTGGATGAGGAGGGCGGTGGTGTCGGTAAGGGTGGTCTGGGCGACAGAGGAGGAGGCTGTCAGTGCAGCACATAAGATGTGTGAGAATGAATTTAGAACACTCCCAACACTGTACACAAAAATAAACTTAAAACGGATTAAAGACCTAAACATAAGGCCAGAAACTATAAAACTCTTAAAGGCAAACACAGGCAGAACACTCTCTGACATAAATCACAGCAAGAACTTTGACCCACCTCCTAGAGTAACAGAAATAAAAACGAAGATGACCGAGTGGGACCTAATTAAACTTAGAAGCTTCTGCAAAGAAAACTAAAGACAAGGTGAAAAGACAACCCTCTGAATGGGAGGAAATAATTGCAAAGGGAGAAACCAACAAAGGATTAACATCTAAAATACACAAGCAGCTCAATGTCAGAAAAACAACCCGATCGAAAAACAGGCAGAAGACCTACATAGACATTTCTCCAAAGACGACACACAGTTGGCCAACAAACACACGAAAAGATGCAAAGCAAGGCTCATTATTAGAGAAATGCAAATCAAAACTAAAGTGAGATCTCGCCTCATGCGGGTCAGAGAGGCCATCATCAAAAAGGAATCTACAGACAATAAGTGCTGGAGAGGATGCAGAGACAAGGGAACCCTCTCGCACTGTTGGTGGGAATGTAAACGGGTACAGCCACTGTGGAGAAGAGTATTCCTTAAGAAACTAGGAATTAAACCACCACATGGCCCAGCAATCCCACTACTGGGCATATATCCTGAGAAAAATGATCATTCAAAAAAGACAAATGTGCCCCAATGTTCATTGCAGCGCTATTTACGATAGTCAGGAGATGAACGCAACATAGCTATTCATTGACAGATACATGGATAATGAAGATATAGTACATATATACAATGGAATATTACTCAGCCCCCAAAAAGAACAAATGTGAGTCAGTTGTAGTGAGGCCGATGAACCTAGAGTCTGTCCTATAGGGTGAAGTAAGTCAGAAAGAGAAAAACAAATATTGTTCGTTAGTGTATATATTTGGAATCTAGAAAAATGGTTCTGATGAACTATTAGCAGGGCAGGAAAAGAGATGCAGACACAGAGAATGGGCCTGTGTGTTGAAGCAGTCTGCATGCGGGTCAGTGAAGAATTTCTAGGCAGAGAGCATTTTAGAAGGGAGTGAGTTTATAAGAACAAAGGGTGGAGATAATGTGAGCACTGTGGGCCAACCTCCTGGCAGACCAGGGAGAGTTGACAGTTACTGCGAGTTAATAGCCAATTTTTACAGCCTCGAGACAAAGAAAATTTCTGCTGGAAGGGTGGCATTGCTATAGGGTCTTAACTGGAGCGGCATCTTGGCCTGATTTGGAGTCAGGACGCCTGCTAATGATGACCAGGAAGCTTTTGGCGATGGTTACAGCACGGCTCAGTCAGCTGTGGAGGTGACCTGGCTCCAGGCTCCACTTCTGTGGCCTTGGTTCAAGACTCGCACCTGTGGCCTTGGGGCAGGACTCGACCCTGTGGACAGCGGGGGAAGGAGAGGGTGGGACAACTGAGAGAGAAGCATGGACGTATATACACAGCCATTCGTAAAACAGCCAGCTAGTGGGGAGCTGCCGCATAGCGCAGGAAGCTCAACTCAGGGCTCTGTGAGGACCTGGAGGGGCGGGATGGGGGGCGGGAGGGAGGCTCTAGAGGGAGGGTACATGTGCTCCTATAGCTGATTCACGTGGTTGTGAGCAGAAACTAAAGCAATTATCCTTCAATTAAAACCTTTTTTTTAAGAAATAAATTACTCAGCCCCAACAAGGAACAGAGAAATCTTAAATGCATATTGCTATGTGAAAGAATCCAGTCTAAAACGGTCATATACTGTAGGATTCCAACTATATTACATTCTGGAAAAGGCAAAACTAGAGAGAGAGCAGCAAAAAGATGAGTGGTCTCCAGGGGCTTGGGGAGGGAGTGGACTAGACAGGGCGAACACGGGATTCTTCGAGCAAGGAGGCTATTCTCATGATGCATATGGTGCATACGTGACATCGGGTATTTGTCAAAACCGACAGAATCTTACAAAACAAAGAGTGAACTGTAATGTATGCAAATTAAAAAAAAAAAAAAACGGAGAGATCGGGATATATCACACACAAAAAAATGCAGACTCCAGTGCAGAATCAAGAGACTCTGACTGTATTCCAAATATGTGAAACACCCTCACTGAAGAATCGGGGCAGGGGGATTTTCTGACTTAACTTTTGNAAAAAAAAAAAAAAAAACTGGAGAGATCGGGATATATCACACACAAAAAAATGCAGACTCCAGTGCAGAATCAAGAGACTCTGACTGTATTCCAAATATGTGAAACACCCTCACTGAAGAATCGGGGCAGGGGGATTTGCTGACTTAACTTTTGAAGGGAAGAGGCTGTAAGGTGAAGGGAGAAAGAAACTGCATGTGGCAGCATTCTATGGTTGACAAAACTGTTTCCTTCAGAAGAATGGGAATCGTGACGCGGCTCTACGTGCACGGCGGCGGTTTAGTCGCTCAGTCGTCTCCGACCTTCGTGGCTCCATGAACTATAGGCTGCCAGGCTCCTCTGTCCATGGGATTTCCCAGGCAAGGATACTGGAGTGGGTTGCCATTTCCTCCTCCAGGGAATCTTCCCAACCCAGGGATCAAACCCAGGTCTCCTGCATCACAGGCAGATTCTTTACTGACTGAGCTACCAGGCAAGGTTTACATGCATAGAGGATTTGAACAGTTTAATGAATTGATGACAGTGCGGGAGCCAGGTTTCTCTTCGAGGAAGTGGAAATTTACAAATCAGCAAGGGTAGGAGGCGAGAATAACCCATGTAATGGGTTAGCTTTGGAAATATCAGTAAGAACTCATGTTTAACTTAATGTAGACACAAATGATAGGAATACGCACCTATGTGTATGCACAAGTGATTGGGATTGCTGTGGCTGTGCAACTAGCACAACAACCGGGCTGCTTAAAGCAAGCAAACTGTCAGGGGCCGGAAGGCCAAGGTCAGTGTGTCAGCAGGACTGCCTCTTTCTGGAGGCTCCAGGGGAGAGTCTGTCCTTGCTTCTTCCAGGTTCTGGTGGCTTCAGGCATTCCTTGGCTTGTGGCTGCCTCACCCCAGTCTCACCTCCAGGATCACATCACCTCCTCCTCTCTGTGTGTCTGCTCTCTCTGCGCTTCTCCCCTCTCTCTGTGTCTCGCCTCTCTGCACATCTCCCCTCTCTGTGCGTCTCTCCCCTCTGTGCGTCTCCCCTCTCTGCGTGTCTCTCCTTTCTGTATGTCTCTCTTCTCTGCACGTCTCCCCTCTCTCTGTGTCTCTCTTCTCTGCACGTCTCCCCTCTCTGCGCGTCTCCCCTCTCTGCGCATCTCCCCTCTCTGTGCATCTCCCCTCTCTGCACGTCTCTCCCCTCTCTGTGCGTCTCTCTTCTCTGTGTCTCTTTTATAAGGACATATGCTGTGGCATTTAGGGCCCACCCAGATAATCCAGGGTTATCTCCACATTTGCAAGACCCTTAACTTAATCACAACTGGAAAGATCATTTTCCCAAATAATGTACCTTCAGAGGATCCAGGGACTTAAGGTAGATATCTTTTTTTTTTGGAGGTGAGGGAGCATCTTCAGCCCACCACACACAGGCTAGTACACACCTGTATTTCTCGTCCCTGTCGGCTGCAGAGGCCTAAGCAAGCACGACCTGGCAGCAGCAAGTAGGCCCATTGCCCAGACTTTGGTTTCTAATTTTGTGATCTGCTAGAGGCAACTAGGGCTCTTTGGATCAAGGGCTGATCCTACGACCCGGGTAGGATACATACAAGCCTTCTAGTGCTTTCTCAAATGACAACAATAATAACACATTTATGGAAGTATTTCAAAGTGGCAAAGGAGCCAGCTGAGAGTGTTCTCAATGGCCAGAGCTGGGGAAATTTGAACAAGAACAGCAAATAATACTCAATTACGACCCAAAGTATAAAATCACTATCTTTGAATCTGTATTGGCATTAATAAATGACTGTGCAAATCAATAAACTGGACAAATCTCCCATGAAGAATTCTAAATAATTTGTGTAAACACTTTTACCTAAAGGAGGAGAATGTGATGACGCATCCTTGAGGGTGGGCTGTGAACAGTGACTGCCTTCCAAGCAGAACACTATGGAAAAGGGAGGAAAGAAGGTCACTTCCTGCTGGAGAAACCTGCCAAATACCGCTTCAGCTGGGTGATGAAGGTCAGCGTCAGTGGTTACAACGCACGGTGATCGTCTATACTGTTGATAGAGCGCAAGGAAAACGACACTTCACCTCTGAGCTCTTCCTCCCAGAACCCAAAACCCTAGTTATCATAAAAAACACGAGGCACGTGTGAAATCGATAGCTAGTGGGAAGCTGCTGGATAACACAGGCAGCTCGGCCCAGCGCCCTGGGATGACCTAGCGGGATAGGATGGCGGGTGGCCGGGGGGAGGCTCAAGGGGGAGGGTATGTATCTATACACATAGGGCTGATTCACATTGTTGTATGGCAGAAACCAACACAACACTGTAAAGCAATTATCCTCCAACTAAAAAAGAAAACTGAGAGACATTCTACCAAATACCTCACCTGTACTCCTCAAAACGTCAAGGTCTTTGAAGACAAGGAAAGTCTAAGAAACGATCGCAGCCGGGAGGAGCCTAGGGAGGCATCAGAGCTAGCTGTAGCACCTGAGGTGATGTCCTGGAACGGAAAGTGGACGTTAGGGGAAAACGAAATCTGAGTACTGTGTGGGCTTAATTTAATAATATATATACGTGCTAATTCGCTCAGTTGTGTCCGGCTCTTTGCAACCCCAGGACTGTAACCCACCAGGCTCCTCTGTCCATGGAACTTCCCAGTCAAGAATACTGGAGTGGGTGGCCATTCGCTTTTCCAGGGGATCTTCCTGACCCAGGGAGTGAATGTGAGTCTCCTGCATTGCAGGCAGATTCTTTACCGTCTGAGCCATCAGGGAAGCCCCAAGTTAATAATAATGCATTAACATTGGCTCGTTGTCACAAATATGCCCCACCACTATTTTCTATTTGGAGAAGGCGATGGCACCCACTCCAGTACTCTTGCCTGGAGAATCCCATGGACAGAGGAGCCTGGGGGGTTGCAGTCCATGGGGTCGCTAAGAGTCAGACACGACTGAGCGACTTCCCTTTCACTTTTCACTTTCATGCATCGGAGAAGGAAATGGCAACCCACTCCAGTGTTCCAGGGACAGGGGAGCCTGATGGGCTGCCGTCTATGGGGTCACACCGAGTCGGACACGACTGAAGTGACTTAGCAGCAACTATTTTCTATTAGTAAAATGTCACTAATAGAAGCAATGTGTGCAGAGGTAGGGGGTAATATATTGGTACCATCAGTATGATGTGCTCAATTTTTTCTGTAAGTTTAAGTGTCCAAAAACAAAGTCTGTTGATTTAAAAAAACCTGAATAAGCCTTCTGCCTGGAAGCACCAGGGTGGATGAATCAGAGGCTCGGGCCTGACCCAGGAGGCTAGGGCTCTCTAAATCCCCGAGGGAGGGAGGGTCAGGTGAGTTGTGGAAAGTGTCAGAGTCCGTCCATATCAAAGCACATATATCCTGAGACTCTCAGGAGAGAGGGATAGTGAAGAAAGCGTCTTTTAGAGGGAGGACAGTAAAGACCTGAGTGTTAGGAGTCATTGAACCGAGGATGGTATCGGGATTTGGGACTGCAGAGTGGAGAAGGACCACCTCCTCGTTAACTATGCGTAGATCCTGGGCTGGACCATAGATGCCACCTGCATTTTTGATGAGTAGAATAGGGAGCTATAAGGGGAGTTGGTAGATCCAAGGGGTCCAGCATTTAGAAATTATCGAAGGGTCTTTGAGTTCTAAGACCCCTTAGATCTTCCACTTTCATAGGATGTTAAGAGCAATGGGGACAGTGAGAGAGGTCCCCCAAGTGACAGGAGGTTAGGTGAGAGGCCCTCCCTGGGGGGTTGATGTCCCACACAAACGAGGGAATCTATTTATTTCTAGTGGGAGAGGAGAGTGCTGAGCACAGAGGACGAGCCTCCTAAGATTCCAGGGAAGGAGGCTTGTGGCTGGAGAATTAGCGGAGTCCTTCATCTGGTCATAAGGGCCCTGCCTAGGAGTGGGGTGGCACAATTGGGAAAGACAGGAAAGGATGCAAGAAGATCTGATCTCCAGCGAGCATACTAAGTCAAAAGTTTGGAACATAAGGTTGAGTTTCACTTTCTATGGCGATAACGGTGATGGGCGAGGGAATCAAGGAGCCCAAAAGCTCGAGAAGAGCAGAGTGAGGGGCTTCCGCATCAATTAAGAAATTGATTTCCTTACCTGCCATGGAGAGAGTTACCTGGGGCTCGGCAAGTCGATCTGATGTCGTGGAGCCAGGGCCAAAGTCGGGCCGGATAGTCAGAAGGCTGTAGAAGTTCTCAAAGAGCCGCGGGGGCAGAGGAGGTCACCGCAGGGGCATCGCTGCTGCTGGAAGGGGATCGAGGAGAGGCAATCTCGCTTCTGGTGCCCTGTTAGTTTACAAAGTGGGCACAGTCCCGGGGGTACCTTTCCCAGGTAAGCTCAACTCCAGTGCCCCTCTTGTTTGCGGCTGAAGTAGGAGCCAGTGCTGGGTCAGGTAAGTCTTATCCTGAAGGCCTCTCTGATCAACAGCAGTGGCAATCATTTGGAAAGATTATTTCAGTTCTCAAGACCCTTTTGGGTCTCCTTCCCTCTTCCTTTCGCACATCCTCATCTCAGTTGTTAAAACCTTAAAGGCTAGTCAGTGAGTTTGGACTAGGGAGTCTGCGGGCCCTTTCTCAATTTCTGGAGTTTGCAATGGATATCAGGGCTGACTGAGAGATGAAATACATCTCCAAGGGAGTTTTGTCTGTCTGAGAGGTTAAATCTAAATCGATGAAAAGGCGGAGAGCCTCTGAAAGGTCAGACCGATTCACGCTGTTGTTCAGCAGAAACGAACATAACATTGTAAAGCAATTATACTCCAGTGAAAATATTGTCCAGAGCTTCTCTGGCAGCCCAGTGGTTACGACTCGGCCTTGCAATGAAGGGGACACCAGTTTGATCCCCGGTCCGGAAAAATCCCACATGCCATGGGGTACGTAAGCCTGTGTACCACGACTGCTGCGCCTGAGCCCTGGAGCCCCTGAGCCACACTACCGGGCACACGTGCAGCAGCCACGGAAGCCCGCGTGCTCAGAGCCCCTGCCCTGCCACTACCTTTCCCAGGTAAGCTCAACTCCAGTGCCCCTCTTGTTTGCGGCTGAAGTAGGAGCCAGTGCTGGGTCAGGTAAGTCTTATCCTGAAGGCCTCTCTGATCAACAGCAGTGGCAATCATTTGGAAAGATTATTTCAGTTCTCAAGACCCTTTTGGGTCTCCTTCCCTCTTCCTTTCGCACATCCTCATCTCAGTTGTTAAAACCTTAAAGGCTAGTCAGTGAGTTTGGACTAGGGAGTCTGCGGGCCCTTTCTCAATTTCTGGAGTTTGCAATGGATATCAGGGCTGACTGAGAGATGAAATACATCTCCAAGGGAGTTTTGTCTGTCTGAGAGGTTAAATCTAAATCGATGAAAAGGCGGAGAGCCTCTGAAAGGTCAGACTGATTCACGCTGTTGTTCAGCAGAAACGAACATAACATTGTAAAGCAATTATACTCCAGTGAAAATATTGTCCAGAGCTTCTCTGGCAGCCTAGTGGTTACGACTCGGCCTTGCAATGAAGGGGACACCAGTTTGATCCCCGGTCCGGAAAAATCCCACATGCCATGGGGTACGTAAGCCTGTGTACCACGACTGCTGCGCCTGAGCCCTGGAGCCCCTGAGCCACACTACCGGGCACACGTGCAGCAGCCACGGAAGCCCGCGTGCTCAGAGCCCCTGCCCTGCCACGGGGAGCCGCCGTGGACGGGGAGCCGCGCCGCGCGACGGGGAGCCGCGGACGGAGAGAGAGGAGCCCCACTCGCTGCAACTAGTGGGAGAGCCCTCGAGCAGCAACCAAGACGAAGACTCAGCGCAGCCAAAATAAATAATAAATACGTATTTTTAATTGTTTATAAAACAACAAGGCGAAAGATTTCATTACATTGTTCTTGACAAAGAAGCTTAACCAAGTTGCTGCGACATACAATATTTTAAGATAACAATTAGAATTGTGACTGGTAACACTATACCAGGACATATCCGAATTTCAGAAATGTACAGTTCTAGAATGTCTATCTTAAATACATTTACCAATACAGTATAATCTGAGGAGGCTTGTCACTCCTTTACAAAGCTTCCCATTTAATTTAACATACCAACCAATCCTAGTTAGTTTAATATTTCTCTCTGACATGCCTTAGGGGCCCCCTGAACCATTCCAAAGTTAGCTGGAGGTCAAAAGAAACTTTAATTAGAATTTAGGGGCTGGTGCACTGGGATGACCCAGAGGGATGATAAGAGGAGGGAGGTGGGTGGGGGGGTTCAGGATGGGGAACACGTGTACACCCGTGTCAGATTCATGTTGATGTATGGCAAAACCAATACAATATTGTAATTAGCCTCCAATTAAAAGAAATAAATTTATATTAAAAAAAGAATTTAATAGGAAGTTTGTCAAACAATATCAAAGTTTCAAAACACTTGGTCAAATAGAATCATGGGTCACTGTGAATATTCAGTTAATCAACGTGACAACAGATTTAAAAAGCAAATACAGATCACTTAAAGGCAAGTCCACACAATCTCTTATCAAAGGCAGCATTCCAAGAAAACTTTGACCAAATCTAGTCTTGCACAGGCCTACTGCTAACAACAAAATCAATTTACCTAGTTAAATCCCGTCTAACCCCAGCCTGTCCATACACGAAACTCTTTTTGCAGGGCTCCTCTGTCCACAAGCCTTTCACAACTTTCTGTGTCCATATTAACTGGCCCTTATTCTTCCTTCCAGAAGCAACTAGCTCTAGGATAAAGCTAGTTTTCCTTTGAGAAAAAGGTATTTTCGCGCTTCCTTGGTGGTCCAGTGGTTAAGACTTCACCTTGCCATGCAAGGGACACTGGCTCCCCTGGTCCGGGAAGGCCCCACACGCCGCTGGGCAACCAAACCCGCGCGCCACGCCTGCTGGGCTCTGGAGCCCGCAGGGCACAGCTGCTGAGCCTGTGTGCAGCAACCTCTGAGGCCTGCGCGCCCTGGGGCCTGTGCTCTGCAGCAGGAGATGCTACCGAATTGAGAAGCCCGTGCACTGCTGCTCGAGGGTGGCCCCACTCTCCACAGCTAAAGAAAGCCGGACACAGAAACAAAGACCGAGTGCGCCCCAAATAAATGAAGACATATTTGTCGGGTGTACGTCTCGCTCTTCGTGCTCTCTCACACATCCTGCTTTGCTGGCATACTGAAACGGTTCTCTGATTATTTTAGTAGCTTTATTTACATAGACTATCATTTTAGCCCTTAAAAACCTTAATCTCCAGGAAAAAAACAAGAAGCAAGCAATTGTGAACTGTCTGTCATACTAGCATTTCCTGATTGGATGTGTTCACAAGTATGAACACATCCCCTAACTTCTTGAAAGATATGTTTACTCATGGTACAGTTTCTTTCCTCCATGTGATATAAGACATGTGTCTAACAAACCCAAACATCCTTAGTTTTCCTTTCATCAGAAGGCAAAGGTAAGTAAACTTAGAACCACCCAGCAATTAATGTTCCAATATTTTGTCCTCTTTGAAGTGATCCATAGAGTCAATGAAATTTTGTTATTTGACTTAATTTAGCAAGTTGCCAAAATCTGGAGAGACTATTTTTGAGTAGACATTCCTAAAACATTCCTTAGTTTTCCTTTCATCAGAAGGCAAAGGTAAGTAAACTTAGAACCACCCAGCAATTAATGTTCCAATATTTTGTCCTCTTTGAAGTGATCCATATAGTCAATGAAATTTTGTTATTTGACTTAATTTAGCAAGTTGCCAAAATCTGGAGAGACTATTTTTGAGTAGACTTTCCTAAAACATGATTATTCCAAAAGAGTTAACCCCCAAAAACTATCTCATTTACATACAATTTTCTTGAGTTTTATCACTTTTCCTGCCGAGAAATTTGCAACAGATATAAGGTCTTGTTTGGCCTCTAGTAATCACGTGCAGGCTTCCCTGGCAGCCCATCTGGTAAAGAATCTGCCTCCAGCGCAGGAGACCCTGGTTCGCTTCCTGGGTTGAGAAGATACCCCTGGAGAAGGGATAGGCTACCCATTCCAGTGTTCTTGGGGCTTCCCTGGGTTCTCAGATGGTAAAGAATCTGCCTGCAGTATGGGAGACCTGGGTTCCATCCCTGGGTTGGGAAGATGCCCTGGAGGCGAGCCTGGCAACCCACTCCAGTATTCTTGCCTGGAGAAGCCCCATGGACAGAGGAGCCTGGTGGGCTACAGGCCGTGGGGTCGCAAAGAGTCGGACGCAACCAAGAACAGCACAGCACAAATTTAGGTACAACAGAAGTACTGTATTTAACATTGATGAGTCCAAAGACATGCTCATATTAATCAAACCAAGGAGCTTAAGCTAGCTTGAATACAAGGTATTAAATTAATGAATTCATTCTGGCCAGTTTCTTTTGCATTTCTGAGAATTTATATATGTGCTCAGTTTCCTTCAAAGCAATGGAATAGGGCTCATTTGCGAGTTAATTTTGACATCCATTCATATAGACAAAGAACTCAAAATATTCCTGCTTAAATTTTAAAAGTCCTTTATTTTTCTCTGCAGTCTCAGGGATCACAGGTAATTAAACAGAAGTTCCTGAGAGCCAGGTAGACCATTTATATCCCCAAAAGGAGGTTCATTGTAGAAAACTGGCTTCTTCTAACAGCCTAGGCAAAACTTAGCCACCTTGGTCATTTTCAGTGATTTTTTTTTTCAGTTTCCAAATATGTCTATTACTGTCTGACAGTAATAAACAATAATACACGTCATTCACTTACATTCACATCCCTCACGTTCAGAGGAACATGAATCAGCATTCAAGTTACACTTGACAAAAGTCAAACCAGGAAGAGAGAACAGGATATGGAGTCAGGTACAGAGACACGCACACCCAAGAGAGAGCCAGGCCAGTTCCAAAAGACTCACTTTGCTGTAACGGCAGAGCTACTGGGTTCTCCAGGTATCAGGGAGTACTAAACACAAACAGTATTACAATCAAAGTATCATCTTCTTTCATTTGTGGAAGTGTAACTGAAGATCCAGTAACACTGAAGAAGCTGAAGTTGAATGGTTCTATGAAGACCTACAAGACCTTTTAGAATGAACATCCAAAAAAGATGTCCTTTTCATTATAGGGGACTGGAATGCAAAAGCAGGAAGTCAAGAAACACCTGGAGTAACAGGCAAATTTGGCCTTGGGATGCGGAATGCAAAGACAATAGAGTTTTGCCAAGAGAACGCACTGGTCATAGCAAACACCCTCTTCCAAAAACACAAGAGAAGACTCTACACGTGGACATCACCAGATGGTCAACATCGAAATCAGATTGATTATATTCTTTGCAGCCAAAG
>SJYX01010241.1:0-89477 GCA_006410675.1 Oreotragus oreotragus
GGGATTTCAGTTTACGAGATACATGCGAAAGGGATACAGATGGAGGTTTTCCCTGGATGTGAAAGGTGTCTGATACAGATTTCTAGAGCTGTACTTTGATAACTAGACCTTTGGGTCCTCTGGAGACGTGGTTACAGCAGCTCTCGTGGTCTGTTGTCCCATCGGCCATTTCCCTTCATCTTCTGTTCTATTTCCTCAGTTACTTTTCGGCCTTAGACTAGAGGGAGTTTTGTGGGGGAAAAGGGGAAACCTGAAAAACTCCACAAGGTGACAGCTGGTGTAGTGATCAACTGCCACCAACTAGAACATTTGAGCAGCTCCTAGAATTTCAAGACTCGTTGCACCTACAGCTCCCTTGGTGGAGGAGATGTGAAATCACTTTCGTTTTCGTTTTCTTAAAATGTCTTTTTGCTTAAGGCTCTGCTATTGTTTTCCTGCCCATGCCTTTACATGCCACATACCTTGAAGCATGGTGACTGACTTGTTTCACCAGCTTGGCTTTGGCAGTGGCCATTGGGAGCTGGCTTCATCTTTTTTTCCCCCTCACACCTTCTTGCAGTACATAAGGAAAGCATAGGAGGATTTTTGTTGAACAAGTTAGAGAGTTCACTGTAGGTTTTGAATGTGCAGTTTGTTCGGTAATAACCAGATGCCATTTTCTCTCATATGAGAAGGGCTAGGCTGTGAGTCAGGTATTTGTGGTTCACCGGTGTGGACTGTGGCTCCTGTCCACGGCAGAGAGTTTAAAGATAGAGCTTCACTTTTTCTGGGTAAACATTTCTTCTGGTCTGTATTATTGGTTATAGGATTGGGACTTGAGTAGTTTTATCATACTGATATAAATGTATATAACTAACTACCCTTGGCTATCTAAATTAAAGGCCACAATGTCACAAGTCTGTTTCTTGCTAATATTTTTGAAAATAGCACAAAACCTCAATGGACAGTTTGCTCTAATAATTAGGTGTAATTTTGAGCTGTGAGTCTTTTAATTATGGCACTGTAGGTGTATCTTTACAAACCCCTTTTAAAGAATTAGAATTTATTTCATATGTTGTTTCCAGACTTATGCAATAATTTGTGACTGGCATGTTTCCTGTTTTAGCTTTCTACTACTGTATTTGTGCAGTAATACTGTTTCTGTGTATTTAGAACTGTATAAACAGTTTTAGGCAAAATTAATATAACGTAACCACATGTATAAAGTATATGAATGATTTTTAGTCTTTGGTTTATTTTTGTACAAGCTGTCAGTTAAAATTAGTGAAGAATTAGTTCACGTACTGTATTTCAAGAAGTACTCATGAAACAAGCCTTAAGTTGTATGATATCGCTTTTCAGTGCTTGTTCAGAACATTATTTTAGTTCCCATTATTTTTTCTAAGTCATGGCTGGCAACTGCTCTTTATTGAGGAGTTGCTGGAGAATTCAGTCACATTTCATATTAAATATTAATGGGGAAAGTGGAGCTGGAATTCAGGTTCTGAGTGAATGACGCGATTGTTGGTCTGGGGTGCTCGTTGAGATAGAGGAAAAGGTGAAATGGTTCAGAGGCAGAATGGAGCAGAAGTAGAGGATGAAGTTGTAGTGAGAATCAAGTTCAAAAGTGTGAGAGAAGGGAGACGGTGGAGTGAGGTCAAAAAGACTTTAAAGAGTTAAGAGGACTCTGGCACAGCAGCACCTTGGGTTGGACCGAAAGTCCTCAGCAGGGTTAAGTGCTGAAGAAAGTGAGAATACTATCCAGGCCGCTGGTGACTTTTGAGGAAGTTGTCCAGATGTGTTTGTAAGAGAGGTGTGGTTAAGGAGTCGATGGGATACTTTAGGGCAATAGGGGGAGGTAGGGCTGAGGGAAGGTTATTTGAGTGTGGGAGGGTAGGTGGGAAATGTTCAGTAAGTGGAGAGGGAGAAATTAAAGAAGTGAGAGAGGGGATAATCCTTGAGGGGAAAGTCTAAGGGAGATCTCGGGGACAGACTTAACATGACAGGTGAAGAGGTTAGCCACTAAAAATGTTAGGAGCTAGTCATCCTTTAATATAGAGTTGGAGGAGGTACAGTTTTATAAATCTAAAGACCAGGAGTTTATTAAGAACTGTATCTTTTTTATTTTGGTAATCCTAATGTGTAGCCGAAGTTTTGGCATCTGTTCTGTAAATATCCAGTACCTGCTTTGTGCCAGGCATTGTTGGAGGTGCTGAAGATGTCGCAGTGAGCAAGACAGACGAGGTCTCTATCCTCTTTGGAATTTTCACTGTAGGAGGGAGAAATAAGCAACTGATCATTTAGGTTGTGATAAATAGCCGTGGAGGAAATAAAACCGATTTCATGTGACGGACAGGTTGTAGTTGAAGGTAATATATTAGGTAGGGTGATCAGGACGGGTCAGGGTTAGTTCACATTTAAGTTGAGTCATAATGATTGGAAGGCAGACCTAGAGGAATAATGTTTTAGGAAGGTACAAAGTCTCCGGTGCAGAAACAAGGTTGTATTCAAGGAACAAAACAAGGAAAGTGCGTTATCAGTCAGTGTTGAATATGTTAGTTACTGAGGATTATGTTTTAGGTGTAGATAGAGAAGTTGACCGCCTTCAGCCTTTGGGATCTGATTTTGTGGTAAACAGTGGCACCCCACTCCGGTACCCTTGCCTGGAAAATCCCGTGGATGGAGGAGCCTGGTGGGCTGCAGTCCATGGGGTCGAGGGTCGGACACAACTGAGCGACTTCACTCTCACTTTTCCCTTTCATGCATTGGAGAAGGAAATGGCAACCCACTCCAGTGTTCTTGCCTGGAGAATCCCAGGGACGGGGGAGCCTGGTGGGCTGCCGTCTATGGGGTCGCACAGAGTCAGACACAACTGAGGCAACGCAGCAGCAGCAGCAGCAGAGAAGTTGAGGGACAGAAGCCTAATGGCATCACTGACTTTGATGGCATTCTAATGGATGCTTGGATTCTGAAACTAGACTGGTTTTAGATCCTGGCTTTGCTACTTTTTAGCTGTGTGACCTTGGGCATATTACATAACTTCTGCGCCTCTGTTTTTTGCTTAAAAAATATTTTTGAGATATAATTGGCATATAACATTGTGTTAGTTGTAGGCGTACAACATAATCATTCCATATTTTGAGGAATGACTACCACATAAAGTCAAGTTAACATCTATCACCACACATAGTTGAAATTTTTTCTTCTTGAAGTGAAAACTGTTAAGATTTACGCCCTTAGCGACTTTGAAATATACATTCCAGCGTTGTTAACTGTAGTTACCTCCCTGTACATTAAATCCCCATGACTTATTTATTTTATGACTGTAAAGTTTTGTTTGTGCCTTTCAACTTCCCTTGCCCATTTTGCCCATCTCCTTACGCGTGCCTCTGGCAACCATGAGGCGGTCCTCTATATGTAAGAGTTTGGGTTTTGTTTTTGTGTTTTGGTTTGGTATATTTGTCTTTCTGTGTCTGACTTATTTCACTTAGCATAATACCCTCAAGATCCCTTCCTGGTGTCACAAGATTTCCCTCTTGTTTTGTGGCTGAATAAGATCCCATGTAAAATATATATCTTCTTTATTCATCCTTCAGTGGACATTCAGATTGCTTCTTCGCTGTTGTAGATAATTCTGCAGTGAGTGTAGGGATGCAGATATTTTTTCAGGTTAGTGTTTCCTTTTCCTTTGAGTACATTCTCAGAAGTGAAATTGTAGGATCTTCTGGAGTTTTTCTTTTGAATTTGTTGAGGAAGCTCCATATTGTTTCCCATAGTGGCTGTGTCAGTTTGCATTCCTACCAACAGTACACAAGGATTCCCTTTTCTCCGCATGCTTGCCAGTACTTTTTATTTCTTGTCTTTTTGATGGTAGTCACTCTAACAGCATGAAATAATACTTCATTGTAGCTTTGATTTGCATTTTCCTGGTGATTGGTGATGCTGAGCATCTTTTATGTACCTGTTGGCTATTCATATATCTTTTTTTGGAAAAATGTTTATTCAGAGCCTCTTTCCATTTCTAAAGCTGGATTGTTTGTGGGTGTTTGTTTGTTCCTTTTAATTTTTTGATATTGAGGTCTATGAATTATATATAAGATTATATAGTAGCCCTTTATCAATATATGGTTTGCAAGTATTTTCTCCCATTTGGTAGGTTACTTTTCCATTTTTGTTTTTCCTTTGCTGTGCAGCTTTTTAATATAATGTAGTCACACTTGTTTATTTTTGCTTTTGTTTTTTTTCTATATAGAATGGGAATAATAATAATGAGGACTGTATCATAGGTTATATGATTCTGTACATGTAAAGTGCTTGGCACGGTAAGTGCTAATAAATATTAGTTAATGATTTCTGCTGAGAGTGAAGGGACAGATAGAGTTTGGGGACTTAAATAGAAGGCAAAGATCATGTCTTCCTCTTCTGTGCTGGTCTCAGTGACCAACATTACTATTTCATTTGTTCAGCGACTGAATATATTTTTCTATGAATGAATCAGTGAAAGTTGGAACATTTGCTTGAAGAAAAGGATTGTAAGGAAATGAATAAAGGAATGTTTGATCAGTTCTGAATGTGAGTGGCAGTGCAACTTTGATCGCATTTGGGAAGAACTATAGCACAGTGACTAATCTGCCCGGCAGTCAGACTGCCTTAGTTCAAATTTCAGTTCTGCTTTTTGGTCTCTTAAGATGAGCAAGTTAATTAGCATTTCCATGTCTGTTTCTCTACTTATAACCTTTTAGGGTTATTGAAAGAGCATTGTGCCTGAACATGGTAAATGCTCATTAAATGTTAGCTGCCATTGGTGGTGGTCATGGTGTTACTATTACTGTTATTATTAAAATCACATATTTAAAATTCCAGTCAGCATGATGTTGTAAGCTTTTCCACTCAAAAGAGAACTGAAAACCAAAACTAGTTGATTCAAGGTTGAAGTGTCCGTGGAGATGAAAGAATAAAAGAAAGTGAAGGTTTTTGGTGACAAAGATTGACCATGTGGTAAAAAGAAAAGTGATCCCAGGAGGGAACTGATAGACTGGGAGATAAAGACGATCAGGGTATCAGGGTTGAAGTGGTAGAAGAACAGTGTTAGTGGAAACAATAGGGGAGTTTATACGTAAAATGGGAAATTGCTTTTCTTCTCTAAGCTAAACCCATTTACTTCCTTCAGCTTTATCTCTTTTTCTTGTTAGAAATGCTATTTGAGCCCATCCTTCAAATGCATGGGATTTTGGTTATAAGAGGTTAATCCAACACAGGTTCTGATATTAATACTTGGTGCTAACCATTGGCCCTATAAAAATTTGTAAGACAGTTTCCACCTGAGTTTATTTTCTGGATGGGAGTGAAAGGTACAAAGGCAGGTAGTTATAAAAGTGTTAAATGACTAAGAAAGCATAGCCTTTTATGACAAAGGGATGGTTTACTGAGCTGGTGCAGAAACATGAGCAAGAAGGTGAGAAAGCACAGTTTGTGTGTAAGTAATGTTAAGAATTCTGTTAGAGCTACAATATAGATGATTTTTCACGAGGGAGAGGAATGGGAATTCATTCTGGAAACGGAGCCTTTGGTCAGAGGGTTAGGCAGCTTGAACTGCCAGGTAAGAGTTCAGTTTTATTCAGTAGACACTGATAGTTTTGGGCTGTGAAGAAACATTATTGTAGGAGTGTTACTGGAAGTGATACAGGGTTGAGTTGGTGTATTTGTGGATATGTAGTAATTTGCTTCATGTAGCTGTTGTATCTGTGGCATCCTATACAAACACGTGTTAAGGCAAAAGTTGCTCTACTGGCTTGTAAGTAGGTAGAAGTATGAAATGAATACATTTCTTAGCTCACGAGAAAATTTTGCCTTTGGGCTTAAAAAGAAAATAAAATGTTAATTTAAAACTAGTTTTGCATTTTAAAACATCAACAGAATAGTTAGAATAGTCTCACTTTTTTTTTTCAAGAGTGAATACTCAGGTTTTGGGAGGAGGGGTCAGGTTAATGGAGATTTAATTTACATATAATAAAATTTACCCTTTTGTACATGGTCAAGTATAGAATATGTACATCACTCTAAAAAGTTTCTTTAGTTTAACTCCCTTTTCCTTCCCCTGGCTACTGGCTACTACAGACCAGTTTTCTGCATTTCACTAATTTTCAGTATTTCACTGTATTTCACTAATATTTTACCTTTTCTGAAATGTCTTATAAATCTCGCTCCTTAAGGGCAGGATCGCATGTATTGTTCCTCCCTCTGTCATCTGTCCCTGTATTTCCTATAAATGGAAATTAGGCTTTAAAGCTTCAGTAGATTTCAGTTACACATTTTTTGGGCAAGAGTATTTTGTGTATAATGCTGAGTACTGCACATTGCGTCCCATCCAGCGATTTTCATGTCTCATTGTTTGGTAATGCTCAGACTGGCCACCTGAATTACTTGGGTACCCACTAGATCTCTTTTTCTGTATATGTATGCTTCTTCCATTTGCAATAAGCAGTTAATCACGGGTAATAACGTTGACACACTCTGGATATCTTTCACCTAATGGTTTTACCATCCTGTGATAATCCTTGACCGAGGATTTTCATTAGGGGCTTCAAAATGATGGTTTTTATAATTCTGTTAAAGTAGAATTTGGTAGCTGATGCTCTTCTGCAACCCACTCCAGTGTTCTTGCCTGGAGAATCCCAGGGACGGGGGAGCCTGGTGGGCTGCTGTCTGTGGTCACACAGAGTCGGAACGACTGAAGCGACTTAGCAGCAGCAGCAGCAGCTCTTCTGCAAAAAATTTTCCCTTATCAACTAACTGGTGGTAAGCTTAGTTCCTCCTAAGAAAGCAGGGTAGATGATTGATTTTCTCCTGTCATTAGCCAAATTGGTGATGGTAGTCAAACAGTAGTGTGGTAGGTGCTGCAGTTCATCACCCAGGTAGGTGTCTTGGTTCAGGGACAGGCTCCCCCAGCCATTGAGAATAGTGGCTGCTAAAATCTACCGCAACTGAGTCCCCAGATTGCTCTGAGCCAACAGAGCTGCTTCCTTCAAAGTCACGTTTCTTCTTCCGGGCCAGCCTGCATCCAATGCCTGTTCTCTGTGGGGCTGTAAATGCCTGGCCCTTGAGGTAGGACGGCTTTGAAGATCCATCCCAACTCCAGAGCTCCCCATGGATTGGCTCAGGCTTTCCTGTGACAGCGTTTCAGTTCACCTCCTGCCTCTGTTGAGTCTCATTTCCTCTACTCTCCCACGGTTGTGGATGTGCAGGGCATTTTTCAATACTTGGGGTGTGCAAATATCCATTTCAGAGTCTTTTTCTTTGGCATTCTTACCCAAGACAGCTTTGACAGCAGTGGTCTGAGGAAGCAGTTTCTAAAATAGGATTTTGGAGCTAGACTTACTTGCTGGCTAGCTGGCAGTAAAGACCCCACGGCTGGTTGTAGATGAAGCCTAGTACTGGTAACCCTTGGCATGTACTGTAGCTGTGCACCTGCTTAAACTTTCATTGGTGGTGAGGTGGAGTGGGATTCCTGTAGAAGAGACTGTATTGGTGGGTACAGTATCTTAGGCTTTTGAGACGTTTGGGGAAGTTCTTAATTATAAGGATGGTGGTGTCACATGACTGGTGAGTGACTCTGAGAAAGACCATGAAAGAGTGAAGGTAACTAGGAGCAAAATTAGAAAGTTAGGTGATTACTTTCTTTGGCATCATGTAAAGAAACTCATCTTCTGCAGTAGGAGGAAAGAAAAAGCTAAAGATTAGACCCAAGATTTAGTTGCAAAGGTAGCAGAACTCCAGGGTGGGTTGCTTTCTCAGAAAGTCTGCTAGGCCAACATCTGTGCTTTGGTTAGGGAGAGATGGGACCCTGGCTTTTAAGATGGGACAGCTTGAATTGATGCGCTGGACAGCCAGTTGAAAGCTTGAAACCCCCAATTCGTCTGAACCCTCTGAGCCTACAGAAGTGGTCTTCTTCTCCCAGCTAGAGGGTAGTTGCGTAGAGATTATGCTGCCCCTACTATTTGCCTCCTCTCCTCTCCCCTGCTGCTTATCACCAAGCCGGTAACTCAAGTTAAGTCAGAGCAAAACCTCCTGGAAAATGCTGGGCCTGCTGAGGAGGAGAGGGACTAAGGTGCGCATGTGCACACGCACACACATGCAGAGTGAGTCCCAAACTGTGCAGAGGCACTCCNTCCCAGCTAGAGGGTAGTTGCGTAGAGATTATGCTGCCCCTACTATTTGCCTCCTCTCCTCTCCCCTGCTGCTTATCACCAAGCCGGTAACTCAAGTTAAGTCAGAGCAAAACCTCCTGGAAAATGCTGGGCCTGCTGAGGAGGAGAGGGACTAAGGTGCGCATGTGCACACGCACACACATGCAGAGTGAGTCCCAAACTGTGCAGAGGCACTCCCAAACTCCGTCAGACACACAAGAATACCATGGGCTATTTCAGAAGTTTAAGGAGACACAGAAATGTCAGTCACAAACTACTCCCTTGAGGTAGTTCATGGTTTTGACATTAGATCATGTTGCACTCATTTCCATGATGTCTTATCTTTTTTAAAGTTGAAGTTATTTGCTATGATACAAAGAAGGTGCTTCCCAGGTGGCTCAGTGGTAAAGAATCTGCCTGCAGTGCAGGAGCCACAGGAAATGTGGGTTCAATCCCTGGGTCAGGAAGATGCTTGGAGGAGGAAATGGCAACCCACTCCTGTATACTTGCCAGGATAATCCCATGGATGGAGGATCCTGGCAGGCTATAGTCCATGAGGTCACAAAGGTTGGATACGACTGAATGTGCATGCACACATGTGATACACATAAATTTCTACACAAAAATCAGTGTCAAACAGAAAAAGAGGGTGGCCTGTTTAATCTGCACAAGTCTGACAGGTTGTGCAGGACCCACCCAGTGCATTGTGCAATTACTGAGTAACTGAGGCTACTGATGCTGGGAAGGATTGAGGGCAGGAGGAGAAGGGGACGACCGAGGATGAGATGGCTGGATGGCATCACCGACTCGATGGACGTGAGTCTGAGTGAACTCCGGGAGTTGGTGATGGACAGGGAGGCCTGGCATGCTGCGATTCATGGGGTCACAGAGTCAGACACGACTGAGGACTGAACTGAACTGAACTGAAGAATGAAATATAATATTTCTCTTTTTAAGTTTATATGTATTATTTTTTCATATGGCTACTAAGTTGTTAGAATATAGATTCTTATTATTTAGTTTTCATTAATAATAGTTAGATATTCCTTTTGGTCTACAAAGTGCTGTGGAAAAATTACTGATAATGACTGTGCACAGGCCCAGTAATGGACTTCTGTTTGTCAGCTGAGCTGATGAATGTCCAGCCCAGCAGTAACAGAAACTAACCTTCCTTCAAGGAAAGCAGCCAGTCCTTGTGTTGTGGAAAGGACTGTGGTTCATTTTGACTGAATTTGACGCATATTCTGAGTATATTTCCCTTTCCAGCTTGTAGGGATTCAACTAGTGCTGCTGTTTGAGGGCCTGTAGAGTGGTCCATCAGCACAAGGTGCCACATAAGATTGTTTCCAAGCGAAGGACCTGCTTTTAGCACGTGGATCCCACAGATCCATTTGTCCCATTATGCCTCACAACCACCCAGAAGCTGCTGACCGATAGAGTAGTAAGATGGTCAGGGTGGCACAGCTGAGGATGAGCGTGAATCCTCCAGTGTTCCCAGTAGGAAGAACACATGGAAACTGGGATGCCTCTACTTAGTATCAGTGATCCCCTGGGGAATTTATACTTCCCGTCTCTGTGGCTCTAAACACTGGTCAGAAGGGAAATGTTTTCAGCAGAGTCACTGTAAGAGCCCTCATCTAAGGCACAGTTGCGGATGGGGCTTGGTACCCCTTTTCTGAGACAAGCAGTCACCATTTTGGCAGCACAAAGGTACGTGACTCTCTGGAGGAGGCAGGGCTGTGGTTTTGCAGTGGAGCGTGGAGTTGGGCACACTCTTGCTGTGTCACACTCTTAAGTGTTCTATTGGCTGTTTATTGCTGCTTTTTTTAATAGCCTTTGCCAATGTGAGGAAGTATTTTACTATCCTATTTTGCTTATAGTTTTTATCGTAAATGTGTATTGAATTTTGTCAAATATTTTTATGTATTTATTGATATCATATAGTAAAGATAATAAAAGGAAAAAGTAAATTAATACATTTTTGAAAATTAAGTCAACCTTGCATTCCTGGGATAAAACTTTGTATGTGATGTATTGTTGAATTTGATTTGTTTTTGTTAAGAATTTTGGGGTTTGTATTCATGAAGGATATTGTTTTATAATTTTTTTTTTTGGTAATATCTTTGTCAGGTTTTTGTAGTATAGTTATCCTTGTCTTGTAAAACGAATTGATCAGTAATCGCTTCTCTTCTGTATTTTTAAAAGGTTTCATGGGATTGAATATTTGATAGAATTCACTGGGGGGGGGTCCCATCTGGTCTTGGAATTCTCTTTTGGGAAAGCTTTTACAGATTCATTTTTTAAAACAGATACAGGGATATTCAGATTTTATTTTTTGTTATTTCTCATGAATTTTGGTAACTGTTTTTCTTGAGAGAGTTGTCCTTTCATGTGAATTCTTGAAATTTTTGGCATAAGGTTGTTTATAGCATTCTTTTTATAATCCTCTAATGTCTGTGGGGGTCTGTGGTGATAGTCCCTTTATCATTCCTCATGTTTATGTTTCTCTTTTTCCCTTGATTAGCTAGAAGTTTGTCATTTCTGAATTCAAAGAATCAACTTTTGACTTTGTTAATTTTCTCTGCTGCTGCTTACTACTGGTTTATTTTCTATTTCATTGACTTTCCTCATATTGTAATTTCTTCTTTTTTACTTTGCTCTTTTTCTTTTTTTTAGTTAAGATGGAACCTTAGGTCATTGATTTTAGATTTTTCTCTTCTGAATATTTAAAGTGATGAATTTTTATCTAAGTATATCTTTAGTTGCATCCCACAAATTTTGATATTCAGTATATTCTTTGTTATTTAGTTTAAAATGTTTTCTAAGTTTCTTTGATTTCATTGACTTTCCTCATATTGTAATTTCTTCTTTTTTACTTTGCTCTTTTTCTTTTTTTTAGTTAAGATGGAACCTTAGGTCATTGATTTTAGATTTTTCTCTTCTGAATATTTAAAGTGATGAATTTTTATCTAAGTATATCTTTAGTTGCATCCCACAAATTTTGATATTCAGTATATTCTTTGTTATTTAGTTTAAAATGTTTTCTAAGTTTCTTTGTAATCTTTAATTCATGCATTGTGCGTGTGTGGTAAGTTGCTTCATTCATGTCCAATTCTGTACAACACTGTGGGCTGTAGCCCCCCAGGCTCCTCTGTCCATGGGGATTCTCTAAGCAAGAATACTGGTGTGTGTTGCCATTTTCTCCTCCAAGGGATCTTCCCAACCCATGTCTCTTCTGTCTCCAGCATTGGCAGTTGGGTTATTTACCGCTAGTGTCACCTGGGAAGCCTGATTCATGCATTACTTAGAATTATTTTATGTAACCCTCGGATGTTTGATATTTTTGTTTATTTTAATTTCTATTTATATGATTGTTATGACTTTTCAGTGGACCTTTTATATAATTTCAGTCTTTTAAAATTTATTGAGACATGCATTATCTCCCAGGATACGGTCTTCCTTTGTAATAAGACCATATGCACTTGAAAAGAGTGTGTGTTCTGCCATTTTTGCATGTAGATTTCTGTTAATGTCATTTAGTAAATGTTGGTTGATAGTGTTGTTTGGCTCTTTTATGTCGTTACTCATTTTTTGCCTAGTTCTATCAGTTGCTGAAAAGGGGCATTAAAATATTAAAAATACTTGTCTCTGTGCCTGTAATTTCGTCAGTTTTAACTTCATATATTTAGTCCTCTGTTATTATGTACATGTATGTTTATAATTGTTAAAACGTCCTGACAAGTTATTCTTTTATTTCATTGTGATAACATATTTCTTTATCTCCAGTAATGCTCCTTGTCTTGAATTTACTTTATCTGATATTAAAATAACTTATTCAGACTTCAGTCCAGTTCAGTTCAGTCGCTTAGTCGTGTCCGACTCTTTGCGACCCCATGAATCGCAGCACGCCAGGCCTCCCTATCCATCACCATCTCCCGGAGTTCACTCAGACTCATGTCCATTGAATCCGTGATGCCATCCAGCCATCTCATCCTCTGTCGTCCCCTTCTCCTCCTGCTCCCAATCCCTCCCAGCATCAGAGTCTTTTCCAATGAGTCAACTCTTCGCATGAGGTGGCCAAAGTACTGGAGTTTCAGCTTTAGCATCATTCCTTCCAAAGAAATCCCAGGGTTGATCTCCTTTAGAATGGACTGGTTGGATCTACTTGCAGTCCAAGGGACTCTCAAGAGTCTTCTCCAACACCACAGTTCAAAAGCATTGATTCTTCGCCGCTCAGCTTTCTTCACAGTCCAACTTTCACATCCATACATGACCACAGGAAAAACCATAGCCTTGACTAGACGGACCTTAGTCGGCAAAGTAATGTCTCTGCTTTTGAATATACTATCCAGGTTGGTCATAACTTTTCTTCCAAGGAGTAAGCGTCTTTTAATTTCATGGCTGCAGTCAGCATCTGCAGTGATTTTGGAGCCCAAAAAAATAAAGTCTGACACTGTTTCCACTGTTTCCCCATCTATTTCCCATGAAGTGATGGGACCGGATGCCATGATCTTCGTTTTCTGAATGTTGAGCTTTAAGCCAACTTTTTCGCTCTCCTCCTTCACTTTCATCAAGAGGCTTTTTAGCTCCTCCTCACTTTCTGCCATAAGGGTGGTGTCATCAGCATATCTGAGGTTATTGATATTTCTCCCGGCAATCTTGATTCCAGCTTGTGTTTCTTCCAGTCCAGTGTTTCTCATGATGTACTCTGCATATAAGTTAAATAGGCAGGGAGACAATATACAGCCTTGACGTACTCCTTTTCCTATTTGGAACCAGTCTGTTGTTCCATGTTCAGACTTACTCAGGTCAGTTCAGTCAGTCATGTCCAACTCTCTGCAGCCCCATGGACTGCAGCATGGCAGGCTTCCCTGTCCATCACCAACTCCTGGAGCTTGTTCAAACCCATGACCATTGAGGCAGTGATGCCATCCAGCCACCTCATGCTCTGTCGTCCCCTTCTCCTCCTGCCTTCAATCTTTCCCAGCATCAGGGTCTTTTCCAGTGAGTCTGTTCTTTGCATCAGCTGGCCAGAGTATTGGAGTTTCAGCTTCAGCATCAGTCCTTCCAGTGAATATTTGGGACTGATTTCCTTTAGGACTGACTGGTTTGATCTCCTTGCAGTCCAGGGGAGTCTCAAGAGTCGTCTCTTCAGACTTATTAGGCTTGCTATTTTCCTGGTAAACTTTTTTCTGTCCATTTTTTACTTTTTATAGTTTTATTTATTAATGTGTTTGGCTGTGCTGGGTCTTCATTGCTGCCCAGGCTTTTCTCTAGTTGTGTTAAATGGGGCTAGCTACTCTGTAGTTGCGATGTGTGGGCTTCTCTGTGTGGTGGCCTCTCTCGTTGCAGAGCACAGGCTCTAGGCGTGCAGGCTTCACTAGTTGTGGCACATGGGCTGAGTAGTGGGGCTCCCAGACTCTAGAGCACAGGTTCAGTAGCCGTGGCACGTGGACCTAGCTGCTCCACCACATGTGGGATCTTCCAGATCAGGTATAGAAGCCATGTCTTCTGCCTTGCCTGGCAGATTTTTTGCCTCTGATCCATCAGGGAAACTCTGTCCATTTACTTTTGATCAGTCTATATTTTTATATTTAAAGTTTCTCTCCTTTGGGCAGTACATGTAGGATTTTGCCCCCCCTACTTTTTTTTTTTTAATATGTCAGTCTTTGCCTTTTATTTGGAGAGTTTAAACCATTAATATTTAATGTAGTTAATAATTGGTATGGTTGACTTTAGGTCTACCATCTTATTGTCTTCTGTTTCCCTCTGGTTTTCATTCTATTCTTGTCCCTTTTCTGTCTTCTTTTGGATTATTGTTTAGTATCTATTTTAATGTATCCTTTGGACTTTGGGGCTATATCTTTGGTATTAATTTTTAATGCCCTAGGGATTACAATGTAGATACCTAACCTTTCATAGCCTACTAAGAGTTACTATTGTACTGCTTCACTTAAAATAGAGACATCTTACAACCATACAGAAGCTTTTTTTTACCCCCTCTGCTATACCTCACTCCCTCCTTTATGTTAATGTTGTTATATGTGCAATGACTGCATACTTTGAAAACCTCACGGTACAATATTATAATTTTTGTTAGTAGTCATACATATTTTATAGAACTTAAAGGAAAAAAGATATTTTATGTTTGCCTATATATTTATTATTTTTATTATTCTTCCTTCATTCCTGAAGAAGCTGCATTTCCTTTCAGCTTAAGGTACGTGCTTTAGCGTTTCTTCTGGAGTAGTCTACCGGGGATAAATTCTCTTTGTTTTTCTTCATCTGAGCATGTCTTTATTTTGCTTTGATTTCTAAAGGATATGTTCAGTGAACATAGAATTGAGTAAAAGCTTGTTTCCTTTTAGCATTTTCATGATGTTGTTCCACCAACTTTTTACCATTATGATTTCTGAACTACTAGCCTTTCGTAATTCAAAATTTTTTTCCCTTTTATGTAATATGTCATTTTTCTTTATCTGCTTTCAAGAATTTGTCTTTTGTTTTTGGTTTTCAGCACTTTGATTTGATATATCTAGTGATTATTCTCTTTGAATTTCTCCTTTTTGGAGAATGCTCAGCTTCTTGAATCTGTAAATTTGTCTTTTACTAAATTTTTTTTTTTTTTTTTTTTATTTCATGATGTTGTTCCACCAACTTTTTACCATTATGATTTCTGAACTACTAGCCTTTCGTAATTCAAAATTTTTTTCCCTTTTATGTAATATGTCATTTTTCTTTATCTGCTTTCAAGAATTTGTCTTTTGTTTTTGGTTTTCAGCACTTTGATTTGATATATCTAGTGATTATTCTCTTTGAATTTCTCCTTTTTGGAGAATGCTCAGCTTCTTGAATCTGTAAATTTGTCTTTTACTAAATTTTTTTTTTTTTTTTTTTTTAATTTAAATGAATGACAGACATTACTTCTTACAGTTCTGGAGGCCAAAAGTCCAAAATCAAGGCAGCAGCATGTCCTTCTCCTGACCTAAACCTTCTTTCTGGCTTATAGCCAGCGCCTTCTGTCTTTGTCCTCACCTGTAAGGGTAGGGACCTCTCTGGTACCTGTTTTACAAGGACACTAATCCTAGTCTTTTTTTTTTTTTTTCCACCTGCAAAGTAGCAACACAACTATTCTAGCCGTCAAACACAGGACCCATAGCCTCAATGATCACACATATGCATGTTAATCACGTTTCAGTCCACAAGGGTAGACATGCAAACAGTGTAACTTGCTCCTCTCCCCTCCAACCCTGCCAAATAACTAAGCTTAGAATTGCAGGAGTCCCAGCTCTGCTTAGAGGAATCCTGTTTTCAGTCCATTCAGATCATCTGTTATTCCAAGGTGTCTTTGTCTCATCTCTGGCTCCCCACCAGGAACCAGAAACATTGGAGCTGAGGGGAGCTTGTAGCCCACAGTCATCATCCCGCTCATGTTCTGCAGAAACCTCCAGATTCCTCCCTGGTCTTCGAGCATTATCCATCTAGATCGTGCTGCAGCCGCCTTGCCTGCAGACTTGGACCATGTCTTGCCACAGTTGCACTCTTTCCAACAGCCAGAGGAAGCCATTCAGCAGTGGGGCTGCAGCTTCTTGTACACTGTGCTGTGAAGGAGGGCCTCTAGGCCTGCAGCCTTTGCCACCTGCCGCTGCCACCCCTTATCGGGCACAGAGCAGTGCAGGGAATCTTGCTGTCCCCTGCCCTGTCGCCAGGCTCCGCCGTTGCTGCTCGCTCTTGGATGCCCACGTCTCCCATTCCCTCTACCCGTGATACAGGCCAGGGGCCCAGAGTGCCTTCTTAAGGTCACAGCCATGTCCTCCTGCTCTGCTTTCATCACTCTCTCCTCCCTTCCCTTGAAGAAGGAAATGGCCACCCACTCCAGTATTCTTGTCTGGAGAAGCCCGTGGACAGAGGAGACTGGCGGGCTACAGTCCATGGGGTCGCAAGAGTTGGACACGACTTAGTGTCTAAACCACTGCCCTCTCTCCCCGGCTCTGAGTGATTGTGGAAGTTAAACCTTGTAGCCCATTTGTCTGCTGGCTATCCTTCCCTGAGGCCATTCACCCAAGGCCCTGCCTACTTCCTGGGTGTAAAGAAGTCACAGGACAACTGGAATTCCTCAGAATGAGAACACTTTTGCAGTAGAGCTATGAGACTCGTGAAGCCCTCTGACATGGAATCATTTTCTCTCTTTTCTGTGTACAGGGTAGTAAAAGGCTGTGTGTGCCTGCATTTGTGACCTAAAGATGACCTATGGAGGTGGTCACTTTATAGGACTATAGATGGAATCAGTGACATGAATATGGGCTATAAACCTTTTTCTGGGTCTAAGCTGTCTTTAGCTCATGAGCCTCTTACTGTCTCAATGATGTAAGGTCATCATTTTAATTTTTTTAGTTACTGTATGATGCTTCATTCAGTAGTGTCCCTAATTACACATCAGTGTGGATCACTTAACCTTAGGTAAATAGTTTTTAGTTTTAAAACTAAAATTTATATTTTTTTCTTTTAAAATACATATTTTTTCTTCTCCTTCTCTCATTCTTAGGCTGCCAACTATCCCTAAAGAGACCACCTCTATCAGTCTGCACCATCCTAATTGGCAGATTCTAGCCTGCCATGAAATTAGAAAGCGAGCCATCATTTGTGTTATTAGAATCGTGTCTGAAACTCAGTGGGTCCTGCGTTAGGATCTGATTGTAGGGACTTGATGGTGCCTGCTGTGGTCACTCAGGGGCATTTATTTGGATTTACTTGATTGTTTGGTCTTTTTTTTTTTTTTTTTTTTAAATCTAGGAGATGTTGTATTTCCCAGATACTGGACCTCCCTCTCTCAATTTCCTTTTGTCTCCTGCTAAAATGCTTCCACTTACCTACTTGCCTCTCATTGGACACAGAGACCCAGGCTGCCCCACCCACATTTTCTTCTCCTCCAGCTTCCTTCACTCCCAACAGCCAGCACTGTCTTCAACTGCTTGGGATGGCCGTTGTCACCAAGATTTCTCCTCATTCTCACTGTGTACATTCTGATCAGAAAGGGTGCTGCCCGCCTCACATGGTCAGGAGGATCTGGAGTCCAAGAACTCAAGAGTGTGTTTTCAGCTGCTTTTGGATCAGGTGTCATCTGCAGATCTGAAAGGAATCTTGTTCTTGTACCTTTATTAAGTATGTTCAGTATTTGAAACCCTTTAAAGAAACTTCTTAATATTTAGATACATTAAAGGTTTTTTGCTTCTGCCGTTAAATGTTTCAGTCCTGTGTTCTTTTTTTCTTGTTTTTATTGAGATTATTTGATTGAATGTATGATTGTATCAGGTATATGGCATAATGATTTGGCCATATTACGTACATCAAATGAAATGATTACCATAGTAAATTTAGTGAACATCCATCATCTCATAGGTACAAAAATTTAAAAAAAAAAAAAAATTTCCCCTTTGAGGAAAACTCGTAGGATTTATTCTTCTGTTATTCTTCAAAGAGGATCATGCTGATCAATGTCCACTCATGTTCATGTGCAGTCATGTCTGACTCCGTGACCCCCTGGACTGCAGCCCACCAGGCCCCTCTGTCCATGGGATTTTCCAGGCAAGAATTTTGGAGCGGATTGCCATTTCCTCCTCCAGGGCCTGTTCTTTTTTTTTTTTTTTTTTTAATTGAAGTATAGCAATGTTGTGTTAATTTCTGCTGTATTGCAAAGTGGTTCAGTTATACATGTATATAGATTAATTTTTAAAAATATTTTCCATTTGGTTTGTCACAGGATACTGACTATAGGTCTCTGTGCCATGTCGTATGACCTTGTTTATCCCATAATATAATAGGTTACATCTGCTGACCTCAAACTCCCACGCCATCCCCTTGTCAGCCACAGATCTGTTCTCTGTGTCCATGAATCTGTTGCAGATGGGTTCGTGTGTGTCACATTTCAGATTCCACATGCAAGTGATACCGCCTGGTATTTGTCTTTCTCTTTCTGACTGACTTCAGTCAGAAGTCCACAATAATCTGCACTTGCATAGGGCACTCATCCTATTTTTTGAAATTAATTTTTATTGGCATATAGTTATTTACAATGTTGTGACAGTTTCTGCAGAGTGAATCAGCTATATATACATACATATATCCTCTCTTTTTTGGATTTGCTTCCCATTTGGGTCACCACGGAGCCTTGAGTAGAGTACCCTGTGCTATGTGGTAGGTTCTCATTAGTAACTTGTTTTATGCTTAGTAGTGTTTATATGTCAGTGTCAGTCTCCCAATTCACCACAACCCCTCTTCCCCTCTAATATCCGTAAGTCCTTTCTCTCCTTCTGTGTACCTATTTCTGGTTTTCTGCCATTGTTTCTTAAAATCTTCTACTCTAATTTTTTTTTTTCTCCTATCATCCCAATGACAATTATGATAAGACTTTTGAGACTGTCCCACAGATCTCTGACTATTCACTTTTTCTGTTGTCAGCTTTCTTCCTCTTTGTTCTTCAGATTAGGTAATTTTTATTGATCCATTTTTAAGTTCACAGACTCTTTCATCTTTATTCTCTTAGTGAGCCCACCCAGGTGAATTTTATTTCACATACTGCATTGTTCAGTTTTAAAATTTACATTTAGCTCATAAAAAAAAAAATTTCTCTTTGTCTTTTGAGAACATTTCCCTGCTCAGTTCAAGTGTGTTTGCCTTTACTTGATGGAGCATACTTATAATAGTTGCTTTCACGGTATCGTTGAATAATTATAACACGGACCATCTCAGGGTTGGCACCCATTAGTTATTTCTTGCCTTGAAATTTGTAACATTTCTTTCTTTTTTTAATGTGTATTTAATTTGGTTGTGCTAGGTCTTCGTTGCTGTGCCGGGCTTTGTCTAGTTGCAGTGGCGGGACACTGCTCTGCATTGTGGTGCTTGGGCTTCTCGTTGCCGTGGCTTCTCTTGTGCAGCACAAACTCGAGGCACACGGGCTGCGGTAGTTGCAGCGTGTTAGCTTGGTAGTTGCAGCCTGTGGGCTCTAGAGCTTGAGCTCAGTAGTTGTGGTGCATGGGGCTTTAGTTGCTCTGTGGCCTGTGGAATCATTCCCCGTCAGGGTTGGACCCTCATCCCCCACTTTGGCAGGCACACTCTTATCCACTGTACTGCCAGGGAAGTCCCTATCACATTTTATTTTTGCCTTGTGAGAATTTTGGATTGTATCTTGGACATTGTGAATGTTTGTTTTGAAAACTCTGGAGCTTACTATAATTCTCTGGAGAATGTTGATTTTTGTTGCTGTTTCTTTTAGCAGTCTGTCATTCCCCGGTGGCTCAGATGGTAAAGAATCTGCCTGCAGTGCAGGCGCTAAGTTGGCTAAGTTGCTGCAGTCGTGTCCGACTCTTTGCGACCTCATGGACTGAAGCCCGCCAGGCTCCTCTGTCCATGGGATTCTCCAGACAAGAATACTGGAGTGGGTTGCCATTTCCTTCTCCAGGGGATCATCCTGACGCAGGGATCGAACCTGGGTCTCCCCCATTGCAGGCAGATTCGTTACCGTCTGAGCCACCAGTGTCCACTCCCTGGGTCAGGAAGATCCTCCGGAGTAGGAAATGGCAATCCATTCCAGAATTCTTGCCTGGGAAATCCCATGGACAGAGAAGCCTAGTAGGCTACAATCCATAGAATTGCAAAGAGTTGGACACAACTGAGCAGCTAACACTTTTGCTTTCAACGCATTTAGCTTGAGATGGCAGATTTGATCTTGCCTTTTGTGGGTGATGGTTTTCAGTTCTCAGGGCCTTTGCGGTGTTGGTGGGGTCTGTCCTAACACCATGCAACTCCTCTGTCCATGGGATTCTCCAGACAAGAATACTGGAGTGGGTTGCCATTTCCTTCTCCAGGGGATCATCCTGACGCAGGGATCGAACCTGGGTCTCCCCCATTGCAGGCAGATTCTTTACCGTCTGAGCCACCAGTGTCCACTCCCTGGGTCAGGAAGATCCTCCGGAGTAGGAAATGGCAATCCATTCCAGAATTCTTGCCTGGGAAATCCCATGGACAGAGAAGCCTAGTAGGCTACAATCCATAGAATTGCAAAGAGTTGGACACAACTGAGCAGCTAACACTTTTGCTTTCAACGCATTTAGCTTGAGATGGCAGATTTGATCTTGCCTTTTGTGGGTGATGGTTTTCAGTTCTCAGGGCCTTTGCGGTGTTGGTGGGGTCTGTCCTAACACCATGCAGCTCCAGAGCAAGCCCAAGATTTGTGTGGGCTTTGTAGACAGGATTAGAGAATCCCTTTCTCCATCCTTCGCCCTTCCAGGATTTTCTCCAGATCCTCCAGCATGCAGGAGCCCCTTTCCCCAGTTCCTGTGGCCAGAAATGTAGGGTTTCTCTTGGAGGTTTAACTTCTGAGTTGTTGCTCTTTGTATGCAGCGATTGCTTCCTGGTCTTAGAGCAAAGCTGTTAGAGAAAAGCGGAACAGGTAGCCAGGCTGGGAAGCTCACTGTGCTCTGGGTCACTTTTCCAGATTTGACTCCCTCCCACAGTCTTTTGTATCNGAGGGAGAGGGAGAGGGAGAGGGTGGGATGATTTGGGAGAATAGCATTGAAATATGTATACTATCATGTAAGAAACGAATCGCCAGTCTATGTTCGATGCAGGATGCAGGATGTTTGGGGCTGGTGTATGGGGACGATCTGGAGGGATGATGTGGGGTGAGAGGTGGGGGGGGTTCATGTTTGGGAGTTCATGTACACCCATGATGGATTCATGTCAATGTATGCCAAAACCAATACAGTACTGTAAAGTAAAATAAAGTAAAAAAAAAAAAAAATTGGAGATAGAAAAGAAAAGAGTGGTAACAACTTGGTAGAAAGTCTAGGATCACGAAAACTGGTTGGAGGGCAAGGGAAGCATTTGGAGGTAAAATAAAATAAAATAATTTGAAAATTTATTATTTGAAGGGGTAAGGGAAAGGTAGGTTTTTAATCACATGGGTGACAGTGAGGGCAGTTTATCACATGTAGAGTATAACATTTCAATTTTGAACATCTTAAGTTGCATTGTCCTAGGATGGCTTATGAATTTGATTTTCACTCCTGGGAAGCTAGTATAAGATTTTGAAACATTAAAGACACACATTTCAACATGAATCAAATTAGAAAATAATCTCTTTAGTGTTGATTTTAGGAAGAGGCTCATAAGTTTTCTATGAGTCAGGAGTTAACAGCCTTGATATTTGTGAGAGAGCAGTGAGCAATCTCTGATTGTGAAGGAAGATACTGTTGAAGACATTTTTTTAACGAACCAGTGACTGAAAAAATGAACATTTAACTTTCTTAATTCTAATTAATTTGAATTTAAATAACTATATTTGGCCAGGATCTACCATGTTGAATGATGTGTGAGTTTTGAGAACAAAATCAATAACCTTTTCAATAACTGCATGCCATGTGACAGGAACCTTGTTAATTTGTTCAGAAAAATTAATAAATCTACAGTGGTAATTGAAAGCAACAAATAAACTAACCTGAGTTAATTCACTGTCATTTTTTCCAGAACCATTCCTTCTCTAGACAAAATAAGTAGGAGTTAAATGTGAATTTGAACTTCCTTGGTGGCTCAGATGGGAAAGAATTCACCTGCAATGCTGGAGACCTGGGTTCTGAAGACCCCTCTGGAGGAGGACATGGAAACCTACTCCAGTATTCCTTTTGGGAGAATTCCATGGACAGAAGAGCCTGGATAGCTACAGTCCGTGGGTTCACAAAGAATCAGTCATAACTGAGAGACTAAGCACAGTACAAATGTGAATTTACTAGGAAATATTATTCTTTGTATTTTAAGGTTTAGATGTTGACATTAATTTGTGAACTACCTCTTGTCATGTGATAATAAGCTTTATTTCCAACTTTTTAATTTCCTCTTTTATTAGGAAAAAGGTGTTCCAGACTTTGATTTAAAATTATGCTTTTCCCCACTGGGCTTCGTATCCTTGGAATACATTTTCTGACACATCCATAAGTTTTTGTTTCTGTTTTTAACTATAACTCGAAAACAATGCTTGTACTTATCCTGGTAAGATTTCTTATTTCAAGCTGACCCTGTAATCAGCCTATTTTGAATATGTAGTTGCATATGTTGCTGTTTGTTATGTGTGCAAGCTAACTCACTTTAGTTGTGTTTTTGTTTGACTCTTTCAATCCTAAGGACTGTAGCCTGCCAGGCTCCTCTGTCAGTGGGATTTCCAGGCAATAATACTGGAGTGGATTGTCATGCCCTCCTCCAGGGGATCTTCCTGACCCAAGGATGGAACCCTCATCTGTTAAGTCTCCTGCACTGGCAGGTGAGTTCTTTACCACTAACATCACCTGGGATATTCCTGTTGTCCAGCACTCCTTAGGAATTTGGGAGCTACCTAAGGGTAAGAGAGATTGGAACATGAGGATAATGTATGTATCTTTGCAAAGCAGACATATAGTTATAAAACCAAAAGGCTAGCTTTTTCCAAAATGGCTGCCTCTGCACACAAGCAACTCAATGGTACTTAGGGACTAAGGTATCTGAAGAGTCTTCTCAAATATTTCTATTTCATAATTTTAGAGCATCATTCATTTCTAAACAAAGACCCAATTTTTGTCTCAGAGACATGGCAAGCTTGGGAATTACTGTTATTATTTACTGGTCATTAAGTTTATATTCTCTGATACATAGCTTACTTTGCCCAGTTGTTAATGATAGTAGTTATGCTTTAAGATGGAGAAGGAAATGGCAATCCACTCCAGTACTATTGCCTGGAAAATCCCATGGACAGAGGAGCCTTGTAGGCTACAGTCTATGGGGCTGCAAAGAATCGGACACGACTGAGCGACTTCACTTCACTATGCCTTAAGAATGGAAGAGAAAGGCTTCCCTGGTTAACAGTGGTTAAGAATCCACTTGCCAATGTAGGGAACATGGGTTCCATTCCTGGGCCAGGGAGATCTCTCATGCTATGGGGCAACTAAGCCTCTGTGCTGCAACTACTGAAGCCTGTGCACCTAGAGCAATTGCAACAAGAGAAACTATTGCAATGGGAAGCCCACACACCTCAAGAAAGAGAAGTCTCCATTAGTCTTAACTAAGGAAAGCCCCTGCAGCAAAGAAGACCCAGGGCAGTCAAAACTGAAAAAAAAGAGAGAGAGAGAAAGAGAGAGAGAAAAGAATGGAAGAGAAAACTCGAGTTCAGAGAATATAAATGCCTGAGATGGGTATTTATTTATTTATTTATTTTAGTTTGTTTCCTTCATCATCTTCACTGCAGCTGGAAGCAATCAGAGTTTCCACAGTCCTGCATTCAAGCCAGTTCAGTTCAGTCTCATAGTCGTGTCCAACTCTTTGCAGCCCCGTGAACTGCAGCATGCCATGCCTCCCTGTTCATCATCAACTCCCGAAGTTTACCCAAACTCATGTCCATTGAGTCGGTGATGCCATCCAACAATTTTATCCTCTGTTGTCCCCTTCTCCTCCTGCCTTCAATCTTTCCCAACATCAGGGTCTTTTCAAAGGAGTCAGCTCTTCACATCAGGTGGCCAAAATATTGGAGTTTCAGGTTCAACATCAGTCCTTCCAAAGAACAACCAGAACTGATTTCCNTCCTCTGTTGTCCCCTTCTCCTCCTGCCTTCAATCTTTCCCAACATCAGGGTCTTTTCAAAGGAGTCAGCTCTTCACATCAGGTGGCCAAAATATTGGAGTTTCAGGTTCAACATCAGTCCTTCCAAAGAACAACCAGAACTGATTTCCTTTAGGATGAACTGGTTGGATCTCCTTGCATTCCAGAGGACTTTAAGAGTTTTCTCCAACGCAGCAGTTTAGAAGCATCAATTCTTCTGTGCTCAGCTTTCTTTATAGTCCAATTCTCATATACATGCATGACTACTTGAAAAACCATAGCCTTGACTAGACAGACTTTTGTTGACAAAGTAATATCTCTCCTTTTTAATATGCTGTCTAGTTTGGTCATATAGAAAACTGGGTTGGTCATAGAAGTTTTTCTATAAACACTTCTTTTCATATCTCCTATATCTTATTAAATTGTACTCAGGTCCTCTGTCTTCAAAACTTAATAAATAATGATATTATAGATGTTCATTCTTCATGATCTGTTAGCTGCAATCAGTTTTGGGATAATTATTGCAAATAAAATACAAAGTTGTTAATTGACTAGTTAAATGTAGAAGTATTTAACAGGAGAAATTAGATGCACATAAAATTGTTGGAAATGAGAGTGGAATCTTTTGGATGAGTTCAATGATTGTATTTTGTTCCACTCCGGAAAAGCAATTCCCCACCTATCACATTTGTCAGTTCTCTTCTGCAAAGTTGTCCTAAACTTCAATCTGTATCTTGAATCTCTCCCCAATTGTATTCACCACATCGTTCTTGAGAATGTCTTTAGATCTGAAGTTTTAAATCTTTCTCAATGTAGAGAAAGTTATTTTGAGAGAAGATTGGAAGCTATCTTTTTATAACCTGATTCTTCATCCAGAAAAATTATTTAAGCCAGGGTTCTAGAACTGAGGGCAGGGACAATGGTAAGCTTTTCTCTGATTAACAACCACATTCTTGGATTTTAGCACTTTGTAGGATTTTTTCTAATTTTTCTCTCCAAATGTGGACTCATGGGCTCAAGAGCTAGAGCAAAGTAATTACCATCCCAGTAGTCCAGCGCATGATGTCTAAGGTAGGGTCATTTCCCTACTGGATCACACTAGGTGGGAAGAAGGGAGCACTCGACTCTGACAGAAAGTGAGGAGCATGTCGCTGGGGACAGAATGAGAAACAATTATGTCCCTTCCTCCTGGGAATGAAGTGTTATACTTGGCTATTGGATGAGATGAATGACTACAATGAGTCACCTGATGACGGAGAGGTCAATGAGGTGGACATGGAAGGCAACGAACAGGATCAGGACCAGTGGATGATCTAGGTAGACAAGAAAAGGTGGTCTCAAGAAAAGGGGCCCAAGGACGACCCTGGACTCCCTGCAGAACCAGCTTCTGATTTCTGAGTTTTGAAAACATATTTTGAGGAGAAAAAGACATAGTCTAATTTAATATCTTCCTTTTAGTGTTTTTGAATCACCCATCCTCAGTGTTGAAAAATTGTTTTATATAACAGAGAGTACTGTTGGTTCAAACTATGTTAGTTTACAGTTTGTTGCAAAATTGTAAAATACAGCAACATGTATATTAACTTTTTTCTATTTATCTTTATTATAGAAAATATCATAGAATGTTCCTGATAGAGTAGCATGGTGACGATGGTCTCACACTCCTGGTGAGAATGGTAGTTTAGCAAGCATAGCTCAAGGATTTGCAGAGTTAGGAAGAAGGACAGGAGAGACTCTCTCCCCACCCCCATTTAAATGTGAAATTTGGTAAATTAGAATACTTTGTAAAAACAAATTCATATTAATTACCATTATGTAAGAGGTGTTTCTTTTTAACCACATTAAAAGTAATCAGGAAAAGAAAAAAAAAAAAAGAAAAAGACAGACACAGCTGCCAGGAGTGTTTCCTACTCAGTGAGCTAAAAAAAGATGAAGTTCACATACCACAGATTCTCACCTTTTTAACGCATTTTCATAGATATTCTTGAGTAGATATTTCTGTTTGCTGTTTGCCCTTAAAGCCATTTCCAGAGGCTTTATTTAATTAATTTTTTCTACTATATATATGTAAATATATATTTCTTATCAAATTATCTAGAGAGTGGACCAGCAGAACTCTTCATGGTGTCCTGTTGGAAATAAATCTCATTCAATGGTTTATTAAATATGACAACAACATCACAAGCAACTATGTACATTAAATTAAAAATCTATCATCATGTTTTAACATATACTATCAAGAAAGTAGCCACTGCTGAGTTTTCCAAATTTGCTGGCATATTGAGTGCAGCACTTTCACAGCATCATCTTCCAGGATTTGAAACAGCTCAACTGGAATTCCATCACCTCCACTAGCTTTCTTCTTAGTGATGCTTTCTAAGGCCCACTTGACTTCACATTCCAAGATATCTGGCTCTAGATGAGTGATCACATCCTCATGAGTATCTGGGTCGTGAAGATCTTTTCTGTACAGTTCTTCTGTGTATTCTTGCCACTTCTTCTTAATATCTTCTACTTCTGTTAGGTCCATAACATTTCTATCCTTTGTCGAGCCCATCTTTGCATGAAATGTTCCCTTGGTATCTCCAATTCTCTTGAAGAGATCTCTAGTCTTTCCCATTCTGTTGTTTTCCTCTATCTCTTTGCATTGATTGCTGAAGAGGCTTTCTTATCTCTTCTTGCTATTTTTTGGAATTCTGCATTCAGATGATTATATCTTTTCTTTTCTCCTTTGCTTTTTGCCTCTCTTCTTTTCAGTGCTATTTGTAAGTGTTCTCCAGACAGCCATTTTGCTTCTTTGCACTTCTTTTCCATGGGGATGGTCTTGATCCCTGTCTCCTGTACAATGTCATGAATCTCATTCCATAGTTCATCAGGAACTCTGTCTATCAGATCTAGAGCCTTAAATCTATTTCTCACTTCCACTGTATAATCATNGCCTCTCTTCTTTTCAGTGCTATTTGTAAGGCTTCTCCAGACAGCCGTTTTGTTTTTTTGCATTTCTTTTCCATGGGGATGGTCTTGATCCCTGTCTCCTGTACAATGTCACGAACCTCATTCCATAGTTCATTAGGAACTCTGTCTATCAGATCTAGGCCCTTAAATCTATTTCTCACTTCCACTGTATAATCATAAGGGATTTGATTTAGGTCATACCTGAATGGTCTAGCGGTTTTCCCTACTTTCTTCAATTTAAGTCTGAATTTGGAAATAAGGGGTTCATGATCTGAGCCACAGTCAGCTCCTGGTCTTGTTTTTGTTGACTGTATAGAGCTTCTCCATCTTTGGAGAAGCTCTATACAGTTTTTTCTTAGTGTGTGTTTGTTCATGTGTTTGGTGTTCATAGAACTTCTTAGATCTGTACAATATAGTTTTTGTTTAATTTGACACATTGTGGCCTTTATTTCCTCTAGTGTTATTATTTCAAACCTAGCCTCTCTCCCTCTCATTTCCTTCTGGGAATCCACTTAAACACACATGAGGCTGCTTGATATTGTCTTATGGGTGAAGGGTCAGCAGACTTCTGTAACTGGCCAGATAGTAAATACTTGAGGCTTTTCAGGCTGTCCAGTCTCCCTTGCGATTGTTGCAACTGTGTTGTTACAGCTTGAAGGCAGCCACGGACAGTTTTTAAACAAGGAAGCATGACTGTGTTCCAGTATAAGTGTATTTACAAAAATAGGTTCAGTTCAGTTCAGTTGCTCAGTCGTGTCCGACTTTTGCGACCCCATGAATCGCAGCATGCCAAGCCTCCCTGTCCATCACCAACTCCTGGAGTTCACTCAAACTCACGTCCATCGAGTCGGTGATGCCATCCAGCCATCTCATCCTTGGTCATCCCCTTCTCCTCCTGCCCCCAAACCCTCCCAGCATCAGAGTCTCTTCTAATGAGTCAACTCTTTGCATGAGGCGGCCTAAATACTGGAGTTTCAGCTTTAGCATCATTCCTTCCAGAGAATACCCAGGACTGATCTCCTTTAGAATGGACTGGTTGGATCTCCTTGCAGTCCAAGGGAGTCTTCTCAAACACCACAGCTCAAAAGCATCAATTCTTTAGGTAGCAGGTTAGATTTGGGCTGCAGACTGTAGTTTGCTGACTCCTGAGGTGTAGACAGTTATGGTTGCTGCAGTTACTTTGTGAATATAGAGGTAACATCAAAGAAGTGTAAAATACAGATATTGGCAGTAACAGAAGTGTCGGGGAACCAGGTGAATGAGAATAAGGGTAGAGTGTAAGAGAAGAGACTGAAAGATACTGTCTTCTGTGTATTGCTTTATTTGAGAACAGTAGTGATAGAGTTAAACTTTCAATTGTTAAGAATATCTCTAGTAGCATTGTAAAGGGAGAGAAAACATAGATCTCCAAAGCAGGGCTAACTACTTTTTAAAAAGTGATTGCAGTCGTTCTGATGAGTAATGATAAAACCTGAGAGAAGGCAATGGGAATAGATGAAATGGAATAGTTTTGAGAGGCATTTTGGTGTTAGATGATAAAAGAATGATAGGTATAGCTTGTGACTAGACATCACATATAGAAATAATGATGCCTTTCTTCTAGTTAGCAAGGGAGGAAGGAAGAGCTAGTTTCTCAAAAGACCATTTTTGATACCCTTCTCTCTAAATTTTCTTTGCTGGTTGTTTCAGCCAGTCCTGTGAATTCAGTAATTACCGGATCATTTTGGGCTTCCTGGTCTGTGGTTTGTAGCTGAAACCTTTCTCTTGGTTTCTGGACCTGTACTTTGAAAAATCTTCTGTTAGGAATCTCTCAATCCTGTCTCAAATATATTAAGTGCAGTATATTCAAAGGTTCCTCATGAGCATGCAGGATGTCGAGACATCATCCTGAAGTTGACATTAGAGATCATAATGACCTAACATCCATTCACCTCCTTTTTCCAGAAGGCTGAGAAAAGTGGGAAAGTGATTGAGGTTAGGTGGAGAAGGAAGTGCAGCATTTAGAAACGAGTGTTTAAAGGGAAAGAAAGAAGATGGAAACTTGAGGAAGAAGACAAAGAATTAATCTGTCTTTTGGATAACAGACACTGTCGCAGGTGTTCTTAGCGTCCTAGTCATATCTCTTTGGCTTTCATCTCTATCCCGTCTACTGCATGTATGAGTTTCTACCTGAGAACTTTCTTACTGGCTATAGAGATATACTTGGCCTGTGTGTGGGGTAAGCCAGAAACGCCAGGGAGTTAACACCATCGGAAAGACTTTCGGTCAGTGATGGATACGGATGTGGTGAGTAAATACTTCATTTTCACATCTAAACTGAGCCGTGTTCTATGCCATCTACTTGAGTTCTCCAGGAAGGTCACACTCTAGTGCCCATCAAGGTAACTGGCTTAATAATGCACTTTTTCTTGATTGCCTTCCCTTCTCTATCTCACTTCTGATTTCCCGTCAGTGTTTTCCCCCTGATCACCTCTCAAACAACTACTTGCACTTGAATCCTTGAATCATGTCTGCTTTTGGAGAAACCCAAACCAAGGTAGACACTTTAGCATGGTTAACAAAAAGAAATAAAATTTGTTTGGGACTTACTGAATATTAAGCATAACTCTAATTGCTTTATAATCTAATGAAATAAGTACTAGTTTCATCCTATTTTACAGATGAGACAAGTGAGACCCAGAGAACTTAGTTGACTTTCCCAAGATCACAGAGCTAATAGATGATGGAGCTTGCGTTTGAACCTATGCCATAAGTCTCTAAATTCTGTCCTCCTAACCTGGTAGTTCAGTTCAGTTCATTTGCTCAGTCATGTCTGACTCTTTGCGACCCCATGAACTGCAGCATGCCAGGCCCCCCTGTCCATCACCAACTCCCGGAGTTCACCCAAACCTATGTTCCTTGAGTCTGTGATGCCATTCAACCATCTCGTCCTCTGCCGTCCTCTTCTCCTCCTGCCCTCAAACTTTCCCAGCGTCAGGGTCTTTTCAAATGAGTCAGCTCTTCACATCAGGTGGCCAAAGTATTGGAATTTCAGCTTCAAAATCAGTCCTGGCAATGAACACCCAGAACTGATCTCCTTTAGGATGGACTGGTTGGATCTTCTTGCAGTCCAAGGGACTCTCAAGAGTCTTCTCCAGCACCACAGTTCAAAAGCATCAATTCTTCTGTGCTCAGCTTTCTTTATAGTCCAACTCTCACATCCACACATGACCACTGGAAAAACCGTAACCTTGACTAGATGGACCTTTGTTGACAAAGTAATGTCTCTGCTTTTGAATATGCTCTCCAGATTGGTCATAACTTTCCTTCCAAGGAGTAAGTGTCTTTTAATTTCATGGCTGCAATCTCCATCTTCAGTGATTTTGGAGCCCCCTCAAAATAAAGTCAGCCACTGTTTCCACATCTATTTGCCATGAAGTGATGGGACCAGATGCCATGATCTTCATTTTCTTAATGTTGAGCTTTAAGCCAACTTTTCACTCTCTTTCACTTTCATCAAGAGGCTCTTTAGTTTTTCTTCTCTTTCTGCCATAAGGGTGGTGTCATCTGCATATCTGAGGTTATTAATAGATAACCTGGTAGACTAAGGGAGAATGGCAAGAATGATGAGCAAAAAAGAGAAAGTGAAGACATTAATGGACCTCATAGAGGTTATTTTAAGGTGGGTGAAAGTAGAGTAAAGGGAGTAGTATCAATACATTCCAAATGCCGTGCCTTTTAGCAATTAACAAGTAAAGAGTTAGATTATGTGCTCTGAGCTAAATAGGTAGTGATGGGATTTTGAAGTGGCCCACCACATCCAGGTGAAAGGTGGTAGGTTTTCCTGGTGGGTGTTCCTTTATTGTCAGAGGAAGTTATGGCTCTAGACCACCATTCTGATGGCTGTGTGTGACCTCTCAGTAGCTATTATTAATGTCGTTATAGCTTATTGAAAACAATGTGAGTTACCAGTACAGAAATACATATAGATGAGGACAGATAACTCATGAGAAGTAATATATATGCTGAAGATTTAAGGGACAGGAAAAGGAAGAGAAAGGAGCTAATACCGAAGGAGAAGCGACTATCATCAAGGGAAGATAGAACACTAAAGTAGAGGTTCTTCAAGAAGCTGAGGGTAGGGGAGTGTTTAAAGAAGTAGACTGCTTGACAGTACTCATATGTAGAAGGATATAAAGGATGAAGACTGAAGCTAAGAAATGCATTGGCAACAAGTAAGTTTGTGATGATGGGAAGTCTCATACAGTTGTAGGAGCTTAATCTCAGGAGACTGTGAGACAGTTGTTCTCAAGAAGTTTAGTGATGGAGAGAGAAGGGGGTAGAGAACCATTTGAAACTTTTTTTAATTTTTAGATTGGAGGAGGCGAGTAGGTGAGAAGCCATAGAAGTGAGAGATTAAAGAATGAACAAAGAAAAGGTGTAAGTGGTTGAGCAAAATCCCAAAGAGGGTGTGTGAGAAGAGGTCCAGTGCACAGGAGGAAGGGTGTCCCATGCTTTCTCTTGGGATAAACGGACTTGAAAGAGGAGATTTCAGTTTTGAAAGAGGTCTCAGGGACGTATTTTCACCCCTTTTAATCTTTCTATCTGAATTGTAGCAATTTTTTCTGATCTCTTCAGATTCTGTCTTTATCATGTCTAGTATGCTGTCAACTCACTTCTTTAGTTGCAGTTGTTTTTTCATGTCTGGAAGTTGAATTTGATTATTTTCAAATGTGCTGTGTTTTCCATAACTGCAGATATTTTTAAGATAGTTTTTTATTTAAGCTTGGTAAGCATAGATGTGTCTCAAAATTTCTTCTGAAGTTTGTCTTTCAATTGTCTTTTTTTGCTAATTCTCACTAATGGTACCTTGTATCTTTGTGCCTGGTTGCCTGACTGCTAACTCGTGACCCTTCTGTGGCTCTCTTAGTCCTAGGATGAGTGAATTGTCTTCAGAAAGTTTTGGAGTTGGTTCATGGCTCAAGTTTTGCTCGCCCACCTGGGCTCCATTTGCCTAGATTATAAGTTTTCATGAGGCATGGTCTAATAAAGTCATAATTTTTCAATCTTTTCCTCCCCTCACTCTCTACTCCCAGTCTCTCCTTTTCTTATGCTGCTCTGCTCACTGCCTAGCCTTACCCCTCCCGCCCTTCCCCTCCCACTCCTGCATGCCAAGTCACTTCAGTCGTGTCCAGCTCTCTGTGACCCTATGGGCTGTATCCCACCAGGCTCTTCTGTCCATGAGATTCTCCAGGCAAGAATACTGGAGTGGGTTGCCGTGCCCTCCTGCAGGGGATCTTCCAGACCCAGGGATTAAACCTGCATCTTTTACATCTTCTGCATTGGCAGGCGTGCCCCCTGGGAAGCTCTACCTCCAACCTAAAGACACCCCCAACCTGAAGACTCCTATCCCGATCTAAAGACTTGCAGATAAAAATCAAGAGACTGAAGCTGTGTAGGAAATCTCTTTGCATTTCTCTCCTAGACCAATTGAGCTATTAAAATCTCTGTTCTTATTACTAATTATCAGCCTAAGTTAAGTAAATAAAAGTTTTCTACTTAGTAATCAGACTGCTATCCTGCCCTAATTTATCCAGTGATGCATGAACACAATGAGAATATCATTACCTTAATTACACAGGAGAAATAAGTCTGGCTTCTATAGAGAAGCTTCAATTTACATATGGTGTTTTATAAATTAGTTGATTTTTAAAAATCGGTCTTATATTTACTGACCTTGATAGTTCATTTATTAATTCTGTATTTGTGGATTATTTTTACATTTTCTATAAATATGATTATGTTATTTACAAATAATAATGCTTTGCTCTTTCCTTTTCAACCATTGTGACTTATTTCTTTTGCTTGACTTACTGACTTCCAATACAGTATTGAATAGAAGTGGTAGTAGTGTAAATTCCTATTTTTTTCCCCTGTACTTTGTGGAAGTATTTAAGTTTTCATTATTGAGTACAGCTAAGTGTAATGTTAGCTGTAGGGTTTTTGTTGATAATCAGATTAATAACATCTCTTCTCTTCCTAGTTTACTGAAGCATTTCATGACAAATAGTTGTTGACTTTTATAAAATAATGCTTCTGTTGAAATGATCATATTTCTCTCCCTTATTTCCCTTATTCAGCATAAGGAGAAACTTAAAAAAGATAAATTTGGCATTTTATTATCCTTTTTATATGTTGATGGACACTGAAATTATTTTTAGGTCAATGGCATTTTTTCCTCATATTTTTATATTGAAATATGTAGTTTACATGCCATAAAATTGAACTTTTTAAGGTATTTAATTCAGTTATTTTTAGTATATTCACAGAGTTGTGCAGCTGGAACATTTTTCTTCACCCCGCAAGTAGCTCTTGTATCCTTTCATTGTCATTCCCTGTCACCTTTCCCTCAGCCCCTAGCAACCCGAGTAATCAGCTTCCTGTCTCTGTGGATCTGGACGTTCATCTAGTTGGGATCATACCATTTGTAATCTTTTGTGGCTCTTGCTTCTTTTCATTTAGCATAATGTTTTCAAGTTTATCCAGATTGTAGCATGTTTCTACTGCATTCTTTTTTATGGCTGAATAATATTCTATTATAGGCATGTGCCACATTTTGTTGAATCTGTTTATCAGCTGATGAACATTTGGGTTGTTTCCACTCTTTTGCTACATAGTTTTTTTGCTTTTATGTTCATGGGAGACACTGGGCTGATATTTTCTTATTCAGAGTGTCTTTTTCAGACTTTGGTATCAGAATTATGCTAGCCTCATAAGATGAGCTGGGAAATGTTTTTTTCTTTTTATATTCTCTGGGAGAATTAGTCTGAGACTGATATTTGCAAGACTGTACCAGCGAATTCTGTAAGTGTTTGGAGGAATTCACTGTTGAAGCCATTTGAGTGTAGTTTTCTTTGTGGGAAAGTTTTGACTAGGGATTCAGTTTCTTTAACAGACGTAAGACCACTCAGACATTGTGTTTTTTCTTGGGTAGTGTTGAGAAGTTATTTTGTCCTTTTACCTAAGTTGTGAGATTTAGGGGCAGTGTGTGTAGTAATGTCCCCTTCCTTATTTAGTCCTCGTGTGGGTAATTTGTGGTTTTATTTTTTCCTGACCTATCTTGCTAGAAGTTTATCAGATTTATTAATCTATTCGGAGAACCAGTTTTGACTCCTTGATTTCCTCTTTCTGTTTCACTGATATCTGCTCTTATCTTAATTTCTCTCCTTCTACATTCTTTACACTGAATTGGCTCTCTTTCTAGTTTCTTAAGTTGTAAGCCTATACTTTCAGAGTTTCTTTTTTCATCGAATGCGTTTGTATGCAAAAAACTATGTGTTTCCTCAGAGTCCTGCTATAGTGACATTCCCCAAGTTTTGAAATGTCATGTTTAATTTTTATTCCATTGAAAGTATTTTCTAATTTCCATTGTAAGGTCTCCATCATAGCTCTTTGATCCGGAGGTTATTTAGAAATCTGTTTTTTTAGATTTCCAAATATTTGAGAATTTCATAGTTTTCTTTCTGTTGTTGGTTTACAGTTTAATTTTTTTGTGACCGTTGTCCTTAAAAATTGGTTGAGGCTTGGTCTGTGGCCCAGCATATCATCTGTTTTGGAAAATAGGCTATCTGCCTTAAAAAAGAATACGCATTCTGCATTTGTTGGGTGTGATTTTCTGTGTCTGCTAATTAGGTCAGGTTGATTAATCATGGTTTTACATCTTCCTACTTGCATACTGTTTTGTCCTCTACTGGTTCTGTCAGTTACACAGAGACGGTGAATTCTGATCTTGGGACGGTGGATTTGTCTTTTCTTCTTTTACGTTCTCTCAGTGTTGCTTTCTGTATGTTGAAGCTATGCTGTTGCTGTTACACACATTCACATTTAGGATTTTTGTGTCTTCCTACTGAATGGACCCTCTCAGCATTGTGAAATGTTCTGCTCATCTCTGATAGCACTTCTAGCCTTAAAAATTACTTCATCAAGTATATAGCCACACCAGCTTTTTTGGAGAGGCCAGGGGGTGTGTGCAGGATATGTCTTCTGCAATCCCTTTACTTTTAGTCTGTGTCCTTTTATTTAAAATTTTGATGTTGCAGTTTTTAAAGGAAGTCTTTTCTTTCATACTTCTTAGAGTATTGGTGTATTGATGGGAAATTATGTCAGCTTCTGTGGATCTGAAATCATCTCTATTTTCTCTTCATTATAAAAAATATTTGTTTATTGGCTGTGCTGGGTCTTCATTGCTGTCTTTTCTCTAAATGCAGCAAACAGGGGCTATTCTCTAGTTGCTGTGCGGGAGCGTCTCATTGTGGTGACTTCTCTTGTTGTGGCGCACAGGCTCCAGGGCATATGGGCTTCAGTAGTTGCCACACAAGGGCTCAGTAAATGCGGCTCTTGGGGCTCTAGAGCCTTGGTTAGTATCTGTGGCGCTCAGATTCAGTTGCTTCATGGCATGTGGGATTCTCCAGGACCAGGGATCAAACCTGTGTGCCCTGCATTGCAAAGTGGATTCTTAACCCCTGGACCACTAGAGATAAGTTCTCTTTTGGGGTTCATTTTTAAAGGATATATTTGATAGATATATAATTCTAGGTTGCTAACCCTCCCATCTTCCCCCTACCCCCCAGCACTTTTCAGCAGACAAAAAATGGAAGCTGTCAGTCTTCAAATGTTTTTTTTCCTCCCCGCTCTGGCTACTTTTAACGTTTTCTCTATGTCCTTTATGTCATCGGTTTGACTGTGCCCAGCAGTTGGTATGTCTAGGTGTGGTTTTCTTTTTGTGTTTCCCTTCTTAGAATTCCCCGAGTTTCTTGAGTCTCTAGGTTGATTTCTTTCCTTACTTTTGTAAGAGCATCATCAGTTATTTCCTCACATGTTGCTTTTGCTCCAGTCTTTACTTTCTCTCTTTTTCTGAGATTGCAGATACGTGAATATGAGACAGTTCGGCTCCGTCTCACATGTTTCATGCTCTTCTGTTCATCACATTCTTTTCTCTGTGCTTGAGTTTGGATGATATTTTTTCTTGGCTTGTCTGCAAGTCAGTGAATTCTCTTTTCTTCTGCTCTGTTCTGCTCTTAGAATCTTCTGACAAGTTCTTAATTTCAGGTATTGATTTTTCTGTTCCAGGAAATCCACTTGGCTTTTTCTTTAAATGTTGAAAATTACATCATTTCATCCATTTTGTTCATCTTTGCATCTAGGTCAAGTCCTTGCCTCCCAGTGTCTGGGTTATCTTGAGTCTACCTGACTGTCTGTTTTTCTCTTGACTGTCAACATTATTTTGCTTCTTTGGATGTCTCTTAATATGTTTATTTTATATCTAAAATTCTATGTAAAAGAAGAGTGCATTTATTTCAGATGATAAGGTTTGTTCTTTATTGTGTAAGACAGGTAGGGTGAGGTATTGGCTGCTGCTGCTAAGTCACTTCAGTCGTGTCCAACTCTCTGCGACCCCATAGACGGCAGCCCACCGGGCTCCCCCGTCCCTGGCATTCTCCAGGCAAGAACACTGGAGTGGGTTGCCATTTCCTTCTCCAGTGCATGAAAGTGAAAAGTGAAAGTGAAGTCGCTCAGTCGTGTCCGACTCTTAGCGACCCCATGGACTACACTAGCAGGCTCCTCCATCCATGAGATTTTCCAGGCAAGAGTATTGGAGTGGGGTGCCATTGCCTTCTCCGGAGATATTGGCTACCTCAGTCCAAATCAGAGATTGAGTAGATTCTTGCAGCTGCTGAGAGTCTGTCTTCTGAAACTAGGTAGTGGTGGGATATTGACCCTACCCTTTTGGCTCAACCCCCTCATTTCTTTCTTGAGTGCCCCATCACTAAGCAGATGTACTCTCAGATGTCCTGGTTACGTATTTGGAGCTTTTCTAGATTCCAGTCTGTCATCCCAGCCCATGCAGACATCTAAGGCAACATAGTTTTGGTTTCCTTTAGTGAACTCAGTCCTCACTTATATCCAGTCTGCAAATGCCCTCATGCAGGAAGATGCCAGTGATCTCAGCTCTTCTGGGAAGTGCTCGTCCATATCTGGATTCATCTAGTTACCCTGTTGCTTCCAGACCCTTCTTGTATTAGTCCAGTTTTTGAAGGAAAAGCGATGACTTGCTCCTATCGGGTATCTTTCTTTAGTAAAATAGAAATGAAAGTCAGGAGTTTTATCTTTGCAGAAAGAAAAGGCAGATAATTTTCAGAGTGCTTATTTGTATAAGCATAGTGATGTTTTGAATAGTTTTATCTGTGTTGCATACTATTAGTTATATTTTTTTCTCCTGATATGAGACTGTTTATCAAAATATATGCTAGGCCAAGGTCAACAAACTATGGGCCACAGACCAAATGTAGCTCAGTTCCTTTTCTGTACGCCTTGTAAGCTAAGACTGGTTTTTACATTTTTAAAATGAATAGATACACATCAGTCAATCAGTCAAAGGAGAAAAATGTCTTGTGACCCATGAAAATTGTATGAAATTCAAATTTCAGTATTCAGAAATCACAGTTAGAATGTAATGCTCGGTCACTAAGTCAGGTCACTCTTTGTGACGCCATGGACTGTAGCCCACCAGGCTCCTCTGTCCATGGGATTTCCCAGGCCAGAATACTGGAGTGGGTTGCCATCTTCTCCTCCAGTGGATCTTCCTGACCCAGGGATCGAACCCGTGTCTCCGGCGTCTCCTGCGTTGGCAGGCGGGTTCTTTACCACCGGCACCACAACCGCCCTAGTCTGTTCCTGTGTTGCCTGTGACTGCTTTCATGTTAGCAGAGGATGAGCAGTTGTAACAGAGAGCTTATGGCCCACAAAACATAAAATATTTGCTGTCTGGCCCTTTACAAAAAAAAAATTTAGCTTATTCATGTCTCAGACCATAGACTCAGGAATTTTTCATTTCTCGTTTCTAAGGGAAATTGAACAAATGCTTGAAACCCTCTTATTCCATATGTTCTTTGAATTTTGACTTATTTAAATACTAGCATTTTAGAGTTAGAAGGAACTTTAGAGATAATCTCCTTCAACCTTTTATTTTGCAAACAGAGAAACAGATTTAGAGGAAGTTATAAATAAAATTATGGCTGATTTTTGTTTTGTTAGAAAATAGACTTAGTCTTAAATGGATATGGAAACTAGTGATATGTAACGTGGAGCAACTTGCAAAATTTATTTGTTCTTGTTGCAGAAGTATTTGGTTTTACTGAACTGGTAGCTATTAAGAGAATTTTTTCTTTGGAATCTTTTAAAATAAATATTTAAAGCATGTTAATAACTTTTGCCTTTCATTACCACCCATAATTCTTCCAAATCTCATGGGTATGAGGTTCTTTTTATAAGAAGACTAAAAATCTTACAGGACCAATTCCAGACATTCTTCATTAAGCTCCTATTGATTTAAGATTTAAAGTCCTAAATCAACAAAAATTCCATGGTGAAATGTGAATGTGTAAGGCTTTTTTCTAGAGTTTTTCTTTTGTCTATCCATCCTTAGATACCATGAAAAGTTTAAGCTTAGTTCTGAAATGCAGTCATATAGTAGGATGTTGTATGTTACTAATAAATAGCATTTTTATTTTCTCAGTTGAACACAGATTTCCTACCTATAATTTTTGGCTTTTTACTAGGTTTTTTGGATAACCGTCTACTTCTAAAACAAGCCACATCAACAAAAAACACAATAAAATCAATTTGTGGGGACTTGGGGAAAGCGTCAGATGATGTGTATATTCAGAATTGGTGGGTCCAGATTCATTAAAATTGCTATAACTAATTAGATGCCAAATGCGTAAAAATATTTTAGGAATACATATAAAGTCATTTGAACTTTAAGAAAGTCCATTATACAAAACAGACAAAAGTGTTGGTGTATGCTTTGGAAAATTTAAGTCCGTGATAAGTAGGCTTCAGGAAATCCATCTTAATTTGGAGATATATATATAGTGACTTCCTGGTGGCTCAGATGGTAAAGCATCTGCCTACAATGTGGGAGACCCAGGTTTGATCCCTGGGTGGGGAAGATCCTCTGGAGAAGGAAATGGCAAACCACTTCAGTACTCTTGCCTGGAAAATCCCATAGACGGAAGAGCCTGGTAGGCTACAGTCCATGGGGTCGCAAAGAGTCGGACACGACTGAGCGACTTTACACACACACACACACACACACGCACGCACGCACACATGCACACATATATGTATATATGTATTCTGTTTCTCTGATGATTGGTTTTTGAATGAACCTTGATGCTTTTCTAAACTGTTTAGAAGGGGTTAACCTTTTAGTATTTACTTATTTCTTTTGATCAAATAACTGATTTCACTTACATAAACTTGAGTATAAAGGAAAGTTGATTTTCTAAACCACACATGAAAATTACTCATTACTTCTCATCACCCTGTTTATTCGTCTGGTATTTCTTGAACATCTATAATGTGTCAGAGACTGATGCAGGTGCTAAGAGGGAGAATGTTGAAATAGATATTTTTTGCTCATAGTCAAGTAGCTTGTGTGAGCAGGTATATCTATCCATGTGTAGCGCTTGATACTGTTACTCTCCTTCTCTTGTCTTTTGTAGCACACTGTGGTGGGGAAATCCCACGTGCATACATGATTTCATTACTTCCTTTGCACGAAAATCTGAGGAAAATAATCCCATGGATAATTCCTTAAAGGACGTTTCTGGCTAGATATCCTTTACATGTATTGGTATATTGATGAGTCCATCCTTGACCGTCCCCTTATTTTACTCTAAGGCTGGTAGCTATAGCTCTGAAATTCTTCTCTCCCTGGCCTCTCTCCGTCCTCCCACTTTCTCTCAAAGTAGTTTGAGTGCTTTATCTCAGACACTTTTCTGAGCAAAGAGGTTGAAGCAGAGAGCAAGAACGATGTGGCCTCTGAACTCCTGAAGCTTACTTCTTGGTGTGAGTGCAGCACTAAAGAGAGAACTCCAAGCATAATTGCAGTTGTAGGTTACATGATGAGACACACGTGTAAGATGAAATGAAAGTCCGTGTTAGGCATGTACCCCAATGTTCATTGCAGCACTGTTTATAATAGCCAGGACATGGAAACAACCTAGATGTCCATCAGCAGATGAATGGATAAGAAAGCTGTGGTTCATATACACAATGGAGTATTACTCAGCCATTAAAAAGAATACATTTGAATCAGTTCTAATGAGTTGGATGAAACTGGAGCCGATTATACAGAGTGAAGTAAGCCAGAAAGAAAAACATATATATAGTGACTAAAATATATATATAGTGACTAAAAATACAGTATACTGACATATGTATATGGAATTTAGAAAGATGGTAATGATGACCCTGTATGCGAGGCAGCAAAAGAGACACAGATGTATAGAACGGACTTTTGGACTCTGGGGGAGAGAGAGAGGGTGGGATGATTTGGGAGAATGGTATTGAAACATGTATACTATCATGTAAGAAACGAAGCGCCAGCCCATACAGGATACAGGATGCTTGAGGCTGGTGCACGGGGATGATCCATTGAGAGGATATAGGGTGGGAGGTGGGAGGGGGATTCAGGATTGGGAACTCATATACACCTGTGGCGGATTCATGTCAATGTATGGCAAACCAATACAGTATTGTAAAATAAAGTAAAAAAAAAAAAAAAAATTTCCCAAACATGAAAAAGAAAAAAAAAGAAAATCCGTATTAGGGAAACTAGCCCAGTCTGGGACATTTCTCAGTAAGTGACACACTGGGGCCTCAGAGATGAATAGGAGTTAGTTAGCAAGAGATGTGGGATAAAATTCCAGGAAGACTTCCTGAGAGCCCTAAGGAGCCTGCCAGAGTCAAACAGCTGAAAGCATAATCCTTGTGGCTGGAATGTGATGAACAAGTTGGAAAAAGGATGCAAAATGAGGCGAGTCAGATCTTGGTGGAGAATCTTTTAAATCAGATCAGTGCTTTTGGTCTTTATGGAAGAGAACTGAGAACATACTGATAGAGTTTGTAGTGGGAGAATTACCCATTCGTTTGTTTGTTTGTTTAAGTTGACTGAATTCCTATATGAGATATGGATTTGCATAAATTCCTGATGCCAATGCAAAGAGCTGATGGAGATAGATTTAAGAACTATTTATATGTAATAAGATTTTGTGGTTAAAGTATGAAGCTGAAACGTGAAGTTTTCATATGCTTGTTCATGTGTATTTTGTTGACATTTTAGTATCTTGAATTCAAACATTTCAAAAGCAAACTTATTTTTTCCTTTTGCAAACTAATTCTTCCCCTTGATTTTCCTGTTTTACCGCCAAGTGACCTAGCCTTTCAGTTTTCGTTTTGGTCATAGCTTCCACGGCCCCGGTTGCCAGGCGTTAACGGGCCTCTGTAGTGTCTGGAGTCTCCTCCTCCGCCTCCTCACCTCCTCCTCCTCTTCATCTTTTGTCTTTGTTATCGCAGTAGCGTCCTTCTGTTGGATCATTAAACTGTGATTTTCACTCAAGTCTCAGAGTTCCCTGAGGACAAGAATTGTCTTTTTCATCCTGTCTTTAGTACCTGGCAGTGTGCACTTCAACATGGTAGACATGAAGAATATTAAATGAGGTGAAAATAAAACATCTTCCTTGATTCTTATTTCTCCCACTGTAATTCTTATTCTTTGCCACATTAAAGATTTTTTTTTTTTTCCCTCAAAGTCATTAAGGGACTTTCTTTTGCTTAAAGGATAATTTGATCTTAGGGCTGTGAGGTAATGAAAGACTGGCTGCTGCATGTGAGGAGTGTATGAGTTGGGGTTTTCTTAGAGTAATTTAGTAAAAATGGACTCCTGAGCTTTATTGCATTATAGTCCTCCCTATTAACAAAGAGCAGATTTTTCTGAGAAGGAAACATAACTAATATTTATTAGCATCCCTGCTGTGGAATAAAGTGTTAACAATTTCATTTGATGCCTTATTACATTTTTTAATTTTAGAAAAGTATTTTCAGAATTCACATTTAAAAATACAATGTATATTTCTTAGCTGTCCAGTATTGTGCTGTCTTGTCAATAGCTCTGTTGTATGTTAGTATCTTGTATGTACACCTAGAGTATATATTGTTTTGTAATTTTGGGATTACCTGTTTTTAATAGCTTTATATATTCTAAATATGAACTTCCATCATTCTTTTATTCCATTTTTTTTTAATTTTTAGGAATAAGAAAATTTTAAATAAGAAGAAGTTGAAAAGAAAACAGAAGAGCAAATCAAAAGTGAAGACAAGAAGCAAGGTAAAACTGTTAGTAATTTAAAAGGAATAAGGACTTTTTCATACAGTAATTTGAATAAAAGTACAAAGGCTAGGAAGGTAAGAGGTACAAACTACTATGTATAAAACAGATAAGCTATAAGGATATATAATACACCACAGGGAACACAGCCAATATTTTATAATAACTGTAATTGGAATATAACATTTAAAAATTCTGAATCACTGTTGCTCACCTGAAACTTATATAATGTTGTACATCAACTATTTCAATAAAAATAATAAGATATGTGTATAATCATTTCTGTGCTCTAAAGTAATATTTAAAGCTCCTTATCATTTGATCACACTGTTTAATTTTATCTTTTTGACATTTTTGACCGGTGACCAGCAAGTTATTATTTGGAGTCTGAAAATTATTTATTATTTATTCCTGTTGTCTTTGATCAGTCCTTTGGGGGAGGATATCTGTTTCTCTTCTCTTTTTCATTCTGACTACATGTACTAGAAACTGACTGAAATTGGCTTGTGAGTTGGGACTTGGTTTCAAGTTTGTCATATACCTATGCATACATTATGAGTTAGTGTATTGGTGCGTGTATATTGTTCTGAACTTCTTTTGACTGTTGGTGGCTGTACAAAAGAAAAGGTAATAGAGAATATTTGAACTTGGTGGTACCTTAAGAGATCAAGGATCTGTTTTCCTACTTAATGCAGATATCTTCTCTATAAAATCCACCTAGTTTTTTCTTAAACATTTCACTTGCTATAAAAGAGTCTCTTTTCTAATGGACAGGCGGAAGAGAGAAATCCTAACTGTGATTTCTGAGGAGCTCTACTTTTGGTTATAGAAACAGTTACTTAGCTTGGGTTGTATAGCATATTTAAGTTCTATAGACAGTTGTTTCCTGACCTTTTTAATGAGTGTTCTTGCTCCTGTAGCTGAAAGAAATCTACTTTGAAGTAGTAAATCAAAAATAAAAGCGTGGGGAATGAAATTGATCCTTTGGACCCAGGGATTATAATAATATCGAGTCTTCTTGCTTCTCTTTTCCTCTGAGTGTGGATTTATTGCCTGTGGCTGAGGACTAAGGCTGCTGGCAGCTCCAACTTTATTTTCTTTTTGCAAAAGGCAATTTTTTCCACTAATTGTGGCAGAAAATCTCAGATAGGGTTTTTAATTGACCTGCATTATTTACTTTGATCTTCAAAATGGGGTGCTTCGATTGGTTAGATTCTGAGTTACTTTTGTAATGGATGGTGGTTGAGCACCTGATGAACAGCCTATATGGAATGTGGTTGCCCTAAGGAAAATGTTACTGCGTGGGCAGATAAATAATATATGTTCACTGTATCACATCTTACTACTGCTGTTTTGGGGACAGAAGAGGGAAGTAAGTGGAGAGTATTCTTACTATCTTGATGCATGAAAACCTTTAACAAATACTTATACACAGTCATTCAGATTTACAGTCTCTACCCCTTTTCCACTTTCTGGTGCTGTGTGCAGAGTCTGAACATGGGAATTTTGAAAGTCTTTTAAAGTCCTTTTTAAGGTTTCATTTGTTGATTTTCCTAAAAGTGGTGGCATGTGATATCTAGGAAGAGATAAAAAGTCAAAGTCTTCTCTTTCAGTTCTGCCTCTGACTAGCTTTGTTCCCTTAATCATTTACCTTTCTTCTGTTGGCTAGGTTTTCTATCTACTTTTTAGGAGCAGCTTGTGATAAGAAGGATATTAAAAAAAACTTCATTCAGTTACTCCTTAGACTTTAATTTCTGACTCTCTGCAGACCTTGTGCTGGGTATTTGGGATGCAGAGATGAGTAGGAAACATTTCCTGTTCATGATGAGTGTATAAAGTGCTGGTGTTAGTCCCTGTCCTCTGTTACTATTGCTGGACTATTTTTTCATCCACCTTCTTTTTATAAAAATTACTTTTTAAGTGCTGTTTAGCTATACTAATTCATCTTCTTTATTGCTCTCATTGGCCCCTCTATTTCTCCATTAGCCATCGCCTTCATTTACTCTCCTTCTTATCTGGTATAGATACCACAGTATTTTTAGAAAAATTCTTGCTTAATCTACTGTATTAGTTCTTTATAGCTGCTATAACAAACTTTTTATTTTATATTTGGCTTAAAACGGCACAAATTATCTTACAGTTCTGGAAGTCTGAAGTCACAGGTGGCTGGTCTCACTAGGCTACCATCAAAGTGTCAGCAAGGCTGTACTCTTTCTGGAGGCTTTAGGAGAGAACTCCTTTCCTTGCCTTTTGCAGCTTCTAGAGCCTGCATTCCCTGGGTTCTGCTTCCTTCCATCTTCACAGCCAGCAATTGTTGGTTGAGTCTTCTCATTCTACACTACTCTGAACCTTCCCTGTGGTTATATTTCTTCCTCCAACTGTCTTGCCACCCTCTCCCATTTATATAAACTGTTGGGATTACATGGGCTTCCCTGGTGGCTCAGCTGGTAAAGAAGACGCCTGCAGTGTGGGAGACCTGGGTTCAGTCCCTGGGTTGGGAAGATCCCCTGGAGAAGGGAAAGGCTACCCACTCCAGTATTCTGGCCTGGAGAATTCCATGGACTGTATAGTCCATGGGGTTGCAGAGAGTCGGACACAACTAAGCAACTTTCACTTGGGATTACATTGAGCCTCCCTCAATAATCCATAATAACTACCCCCATTTCAGAATTCTTAACCACATCTGCAGGCTCCCTTTTACCATATAAGGTGATGTACTCACAGGATCTGGGGATTAGGGGGAGATGTTTTTGGGGGCCATTATTCTGGCTACCACATCTTCCTTTTCCTCATTTGTACATTTGTTGGATTTATCTGACAAAGCTCAGTCCTGGAATGTCTCTCGTGCTCAGTGGTAAAGAACCTGCCTGCCAGTGCAGGAGACATGGGTTTAATCCCTGGTACACGTTTTTGTTTTTTGGGGGAGGGTAAATACCTAGGTTTGGGATGATTAAGGTGATGATTTCTTTGATTTTGAGAGGACTCATAAGAGTCAAAAGCAGTTTACAATAATGGCTAAGATTTATTACAACAAGGAGTACGGCGTAAGCAGAAGGAAAAATAAATGTATTGGTGGTTAGGGAGTAACGACATAGGCCTCCTGGTCTTGCCTTGTTGAGCACATAGGCCGTGCTTTCTCTCCGACAGTGAAACACAGGAGTATGTGTGGAATGTTTCTGTCCAGGGAAGCTCACTTGAGTCTCAGGATCTGAGGCTTTTATGGGGATCTGGTCACATAGGTATATCCTGATAGGCAGCCAGCAGCAGCAGGTGAAACTTGGATTCACATTGTCAGTCGTGATATTTCTGCAAAGCGGTTGGACCAGCTAGTGGGTAAGGTCCATTGTTGTAGGAGTATGTAACAGAATCATCAATACCTAATATAAAGAAAGCTCTCTAAAGACTCCATTCCCAAGCGTTGGCCGTGGGACAGTGATGATTCCCTTGGAGAGAATAAACAGTGTTAACTCAGTGTTAACACTTCCTCACAGGTGACTTAATAGGTGGGTGTTTAGCTTTTTGAGAAACTGAAAACTATTTTCCAAAGTGACTATTCCATTTTACTGTTCCACCAATAGTGTGTGAGAAGTTTAATTACTTTATATATTTGCAAACACATGATCTTGTTAGTCTTTAAAATTTTAGTCATTTTTTTAATACATTAATTTTATTCTTAGAATCATAGCTGAAAATGAATGATTTTAAAGCAGTTAAAATTATTTCCTATGAAACAATTATGGTCAAAGTTTATATGCTAGGAAAAAAAAATGCTCCTGAAAAGATACCACTGTCTTTCACCCTTTAAGAGTTACACAAAATTTTAGTCATTCTGATATAGGGTATCTCTCTGGTGTTTTACCTTGCTTTTCTCTCATGACTAATGATGTGTGAACATTGTCATCATCATCATATGATAAGCCTTTCACCAGTTATGTCTTTTTTATTGTGAAATATCTGTTCAACTCTTGCCTTCCCTTTTAATAATTGTCTTCTTATTGAATTCTCAGGGTACTTTATATACTTTAGATCAGAGTCCTTTGTCAACTATGTTGCAAATAATTTCTCCTGTGGTTTGCCTTTTTGTTTTTGTAGAGTGCTTTATAAGAGCAAAAGTTTTATAAATTTAAAGAATTGATTTTTCTTTTATGATTCATATGTTTTGTGTCCTAGGTTTTTGTCTATAGATTTTCTTCTAGAGATTGTATAGTTTCAACTGTTGCATGTAGGTCTGTGATCCATTTCAAGTTAATTTTTGTGTATAGTGTGAGATAAAAGCTGATGTTCATTTTTTCACATGTTGGTATTCAGTTGATCCAGCATCATTTCTTAAAAAGAATCTTTTTTTCCTTTGAATTATCCTGGCATCTTTGTAAAAAATCAGATGACTATATTTGTGTAAGCCTGTTTCTGGAATTTATTTTGTTTAATTGATCTATATTTATACTAATACCATATGTCTTCAATACAGTAGTTTTGAAATAGATCAGATGTTTTAACTGTGGTCTTTTTAAAAAAAATTGCTTTAGTTAATTTAGGTTCTTTATATTTCCATGTAAATTTTAGAATCAGCTTGTCAATTCCTATTCTTAAAAAGTCTCTAGAATTCTTACTGGAATTGCATTGAATCTGTAGGTTTGGGGGCATTAAAATTGCCATTTTAATGATACAGAATCTTCTCACTGATAAACAGTTTCTCTTACTGTTTACTTAAGTTTTTAATTTCTCTCTGATGTTATTTTGGTTTTCAGTGGACAGGACTTTTGCATACTTTAATTATTATGTATTTTTGATGTTATTGTAAATGCTGTTATTTACAAATGTATTTTTTAAAAATTTGAGATGATTATGATATGACTGCAATTGTTAGGAAATAATACAGAGAGATCCTATGTACCCTTTGCCCATTTTCTCCCATTGGTAAGGTGTTGCATAACTGTAGTATTATAAATATCACTACCAGGAAATCCGTATTGATAACAACCTATGGATCTTATTTAGATTTCACCAGTTTTATATGCACTCCTTTGTTTGCATGTATGTAGTTTCATGCAGTTTTATCACGTGTGGGTCTTTGTGACCATTGCAGTGAAGATGCAGAACAGTTCGATTGTAAGGATCCATTGTGCTACTTTTATGTAAACAAACACATTTCCAAATTTCACCCTCTCCCTAGCCTCTGCAAACCACAAGTCTGTTCTCCATCTCTATAATTTGTCATTTCAAAAATGTTATATAAATGGATTCATGCAGTATGTAACCTTTGGAATTGGCTTTTTTTCCCACTCAGCATAATTTTCTTGAGATTCATCCAGGTTGTTGGCATATATCAGTAATGGTTTGCACCTTTTTATTGCTGAGTAAGTGTTCCATGGCATGGATATACCACATTTTATTTAACCCTTCACTCATTAAAGGACATCTGAGTTGTTTCCAGTTTTATTTGAATAAAGCTTCTATGAACGTTCATGTGCTGGTGTTTGTATGAACGTAAGTTTTCATTTCTCTGGTATAAATGCCTAAGAGTGCAATTGCTGGATTATACTGTAAGTACATGTTTACTTTTCTAAAAAACTGTGCTTTTTTTCTAGTCTCTGTGTCATTTTATACTATCAGCAGTGCATGAGCAATCTAGTTTTCCCATCTCTTCCCTGTTTGTGTTACTGTCACTGTTTTTTATTCCAGCCCTTCTGATAGGTGTGTACTGCCTCTCATTTTACTTTTTTAATTTGTATTTCCCTAATGGCTCATGATACTGAGCTTCTTTTCTTGTGCTTCTTTGCCTTCTGTATATCTTCTTCCATGACATGTCCGTTCATGTATTTTGCGCATTCTCTAATTGGGTTGCTTGCTTGTTTGGTTTTTACTTGTTGAATTTTGAGAATTCTTTATATATGCTGAATGCTGGTCATTTGGGCTTCCCTGGTGGCTCAGACGGTAAAGAATCTGCCTGCAGGGCAGGAGACCTGACTTTGTTCCCTGGGTTGGGAAGACCCCCCTGGATGGAGGGCGTGGCAACCCACTCCAGTATTCTTGCCTGGAGAATCCTCATGGACAGAGGAGCCTGGTGGGCTGTAGTCTGTGGGGTCACGGTCAGACATGACTGAGTGACTAAGCACAGCACAGTCATTTGTCAGATACGTGGTTTGCCAAATATTTCCTCCCAGTCTTTAACTTTCCTGATAACTATTTTTTTTTTTAACATATTTTAACTGTTCACTCCTAGGATATAGATATATTACTTATTTTTATATATTTAGACTTTGCTAAATCTGCACATTATTGCAAATGACTTTTTTTTCTTTTCTGCACACTTAAGATTCTTTTTTATGTCTCTTACAAATAAAAGCATTTGATTTCTGGGAGATAATTTTCTTTATAACTATACCTTTTATTTCTTTTTTTTTGACTGATTGCAGAAGATAGCAGATCTAGCACAATGTCGTGTGTAATTGCTGAGAGTAGGTATCTTGGCCTTGCTTACGGCGTTAGGATGAAGGCATTCAGTCTTTTACTATGTTAGCTGTGGGTATTTCACAGGTACCTCCAACTCAAGTTTTGAAATTCTCTTCTGTTCTTAATATATTTAGGCTTTTTGTCATGAATGGGTATTTGATTTTTGTCAAGTGTGTTTTCCATGTTTATTTATAGTGTGTTATTTTTTTTTCTCTTATTGTTTTGTCAGTGTAGATTTTGGATTGCTTTTCCAGTGTTGTACATCCTTGTTTTTGAGTTGAATATGATATATTATCTTTTTAAGAGTATATTGTTGGATTTGAATTGCTAATATTCATTTGTTTTTAGTATCTGTGAAAAACTTAGTCACATGTTACGTATTAGTTAACTTTAGTACTCTTTTATTTAACAAGGAGTACTCAGTTTTTTCCTAATTATAATGCTTATTGAAGAAAAGTAGAATTTTGAGACTCAAGTGTTCTTGGTACTCAAAATGTCTCATTTTATTTTTCATGGATACTTCCTAGCCGTACTCTAATTGTTCTAATTTACTTTTGTATACTATCTTAAGCTAGTTCTGTATATTTATAATGTAAATATTGATCTCAAAAATGTGGTTGGAGTCTGATAGATAAAATGCTGGGCCAAAATAGACCTGGTATATTTAGTTATAACAGTTGAATTACCAAGCATGTCATTGTGATTTGCAGTACTTATTAAGACAGATATTAGATTGGTGCAAAAGTAATTTCAGTTTTGGATCCTGAATTTTAAATCATAACTAAGCTCAAACACATCTTTATTAATCTAAGTAGGAACTATTACAGTCAACACATTTTTGCCAATGAGAAACAAGTTTGTATATTCCTGTAGCATAAAAATCTGTGTTTGGGATTCAGTGAACTCTTGGAAAGCATTTTCTGTGTACTGCTGGTTATGGAAGCATTTTCCCTGCAAAAAATTTTTTAGATGCTTGAAAAAGTGGTAGTCAGTTGGTGAAAGGTCAGATGAATATGACAGATGAGGCAAAACTTTGTAGCCCAGCTTGTTTAACTTTTGAAGCATTGGTTGTGTAATGTCCAGTCAGGTGTTGTCATGAAGAATTAGCCTCTTTCTGTTGACCATTGCTGGCTGCAGGCATTGCAGTTTTCGGTGTATCTCATCAGTTTGCTAGGCATATTTCTTAGATGTAATGGCCTTGCCGGGAGTCAGAAAGCTGTAGCGAATCAGATGGGCAGCAGACCACCAGACAGTGACCATGAATTTTTCTGGTGCAGGTTTGGCTTTGGGAAGTATTTTGGAGCTTCTCTTGGTCCAGGCACTGAGCTGATTGTTGTATAAAATCTGCTCTTCAGTGCATTTTGATCGAGAAATGGTTCATGTTGTGTAGAATAAGAGAAGATGACACTTCAAAATGATGATTTTTTTGATTTGCGGTCAGCTCACGAGGCTCCCACTTTTTGAGCATTTTCACCTTTCCAGTTTGCTTCAAATGCAGAATGGACCATAGAAGAGTCGGCGTTGAGCTCTTGGGCACCTTCTTGTGTAGTTAGTTGCAAGAGGATCAGCTTCTATAATGCTCTCAGTTGGTTATGGTCACCTACTGATGGCCAGGCACTGGGCTTCTCATCTTCAAGGCTCTAGTCTCCTTTGCAAAACTTCTTGACCCACCACTGTGCTGCATTCATTGGCAGCCTCTGGGCCAAATGCGATGTTGATGTTGCAAGTTGTCTCTGCTGCTTTATGACCCATCTGAAACTCAAATAAGAATATCGCTTGAATTTGCTTTTTGTGTAACATCGTTTCCATAGTCTAAAATACATAAAATAAACAGCAAGTATGACAGAGTTCAACAATGCAAAATCAAAATTACTTTTGCACCAACCTTGTAGCTAAGAGAGAGAGCTTTCAGGAAGCATGTGCCCAGAATCCGTAGTTTTCTCAGCATCACCGTTATTTGAGTGAGAATGAAATTAGTATCAACTAAAAAAACTAAGGGTTTTTTTTTTTAAGTTCTAATTTCTGTTTAAGGCCCTATATCTACTTTTGAAAGAAGTCAAAATGTAATTCAACATATGCAGTAGGTCATTGAGACTCTGCAGTATATATGGTGCCCCTTAGAAAAGCACCAAATGGAGTATCCTTTGAAACTTTGACAGTTAAGCTTTGTGGGCTCTTTTCCTCTTGTGGGGTAAAAGGGTAATCCTGATAAATTCTTTACTGGCTCCTTTCTAGCCCTTGCCAGATCGGTTATTGCTTTGTTACTTAGAAAGTAGTGAAGTGTAGTAAGTAACAAGTGCTATAAATTGAGTCAATAGATTTAGATTATCTTTGTCACCTGTGTGACTTTTGCACTTCATCTAGCCTAATGTTTAATTTTTCATTTAAAAAATGAGTAGTGATGATGATGGAAAGGAGTATGAAATTGAAATATTGTGTCCTGTATTTCAGTCGGAGAACTTGGAGAACACGGTAGTCATACCAGATATCAAACTACATAGCAATCCTTCTGCATTTAATATTTATTGCAACGTACGCCATTGCGTTCTGGAATGGCAGAAAAAGGAAACATCGTTGGCAGCGGCTTCTAAGAACTCTGTGCAGAGCGGAGAATCAGATAGTGATGAAGAGGAGGAATCCAAAGAGCCCCCTATCAAGCTTCCAAAGGTAAGGCACTTAGGTTCCACTTAGATGAATGACCTACAGGAGTTTGGGCTATAATACATATGTCTGCATTGCTAAAACACCTTGCTTTTAATAAAAGTGCACACTGAAAATAACAGGACGTATGGGTAAAAATAGGTTTAGGCTAGATCAGGAAAACCTTAGGCAACTTTTTAGTTGGAGAGCTAACAAAGTCAATAATTGGTACCTCAGTGGGGAGTACTTGGAAAGCCCAGGCAGGGAGCTCGGTGGCTTGGAGTTTGTTCAGGGGCTATTAAAAATGTACAGAAGCAGGAGAGGGGCAATGGTGGCTTTCAGGCACTAAGCCATTGAGGTTGGAAGTGGAGCTGTGAGCCAGTAGGCTGCTGTTAAGGTGGGCACAGGAGGAAGTGCAGATTGCCACAAGCCAAGAGCCACAGAAGGCTAGGGGCCCAGCCCTCCCTCTGGGTACAGGTATACATTTTAATTTTTCTTGACACAGAGCTAGAAGAGCTGAGCTGAGAGTTTCTGCCTTTTCTGCCTAAGGTTTTAAGTGTACTCTTGTTATCCTGGCTCCCTTTGATTAGGGGAAAAATATAAATTGAACTGCATTGTTCTGATATCACTCCTATGTTTACCAGAGGCATATAATCCAGTTGGTGTCATAGCAACTTGTATTGTAGTGGAACAAACTGTTCTTAAGGTATTCTGTTGTATTTAAGCACTGAGTTTGTTTTAAGATTGTAATGTTATTTTATGTATATATATATATTTTTTTCTTTCTGTATCATATGTGTAGTGAATATCTTCTAACGAAGAATGGATTAACAAATAGACATATTTTAAAATGGTACCTTTATCAAAAATTATTTATACATATTGCTCTTTTCTAAATATAGACATTTAAAAATGATTTCCTTTGTCATAAATGATTCATATATATTTTCTTTTTACTAAATGGGTACCTTAAGACTGTGCCTTAAAAACTTATTCATATGCCAACATAAGATACCATGTAAATACTTTTCTTTTTATATTATTCAGACATAGCAGCCAGATAGAGGCCATGTTGCTGATATTTTTTCATTTTTCGTGGTGGCTCTTTGTAAGTTCATCCCCGTCCTTAATCATTACTGCCAGGTTCTTCTCCCCTTATTATCAACAGTTGACTTGCTTCCTATTTCATAGGGTAGTAGAGATTTTGTGGAGTCCCTTAACGTCTTAATCAGTCGCCTTCAAGTGTCCTTATCTGCTCTTGGGACCCATTTCCCCTTATTCCTTTTCTCTCCAGTGTCCATAACTGTACCATCTCTACTGGCTTCTTTCTTAAACTTAAAACAGACTCATCTTTTCTGTGCAAGTTTCTCCAAGTAAACAGCATGGTCTATAATACTGATTTCTTATGCTTAATTAGGGGAGGCTGAGCAAAGCTACATTGTTAAGTCAGGATATGGGCTTGTACTTTCGATATAAGAATTCATTCTGTGTGTGGGTGAGTCTCACTGTACTGTAACAGTCACTCAGCTTAGGTTCAGCATTGGGAAGGAGAATAAAGACCCAGAGAAGCCTTTCACACTGGTATGTAAACATCAGATAATAAACTGTATTTAAAAGATACTGCACAATCAAGAACTACTGATTCATAGGCTATTTTAAAACTTTAGGAAGACTCAGTATTAAGGAAATAAAATATCAGGCATTTTTAAGACAGTGTTTTTTTTTTTTAGCATGATTAATAGAGTCAAAAGATGCAGAATCTGAAAGAGAGCTTCCAGTGAAAAGAAGAAAAGCAGATAACTCAAGTGATTAATACTGAGTTTTCCATCAAGTTCTGGCCTGTCAGGAAACAAGGTATAATGATGAACATGGGCAGTAGAGTCAAACTGCTTGAGTTCAAACACTTGCCATTACAAATGCTAGCTGTGTGATGCTAGGCAAGTTATTTAACCTCTCTGTGGCTCAGTTTTGTCATCTCTGAAATGGGGATAATGTCTTCCTCATAGGGTAGTATTAAGGATTCAAAGAGTAGTAAATGCATGCATGCTTAATAAATGCTAGCTAGTGTTATAAGGTGCAAATAGGAAAATGTGTAGGTCCAAATAAATTTCAGTTAGTTTTCAGGGAACTCTTCAGTTATTAAGTACTGTATATGCATGGAAATGAGACAGATCAGAGAGGAAGGAGCAGTGGAATGCTTTTGTTGCAGAGTTAGTCAGAGTGCTGTGGGCTGGAGCAGGACTGGGAGTGAAACTTTCCAGGTTTTTGGCAGCAGTTTGCAGGACACAGAAGAGATGAGGCCTTTAGGGTTTGAGATGATGGGATCGTGAGGGCAGGTGTGAAATGTTGACTTTTCTATTCCTTTTGATCATTTCTGTGCCTCTTCTCCAGACACTCTTTCATGTCACTTCTTTCCTTTCCTTTGTTGTTCCTCTCTTGCTCTTCCCAAATGTGTGGTTGTCATTTTCCTTTTTCTTGCTGGAGTTTACTTCTCTCTTGCTCTTTTTTTCTCTTATGTAATGGAGCCAGTTTTTTATTTGTTGTCGAGATATCATTTTGATACAATTCTGTTTTCCCTCCTTGACTTTTAAAAGTTAAATTGATTTTGATTTCCTTTTGAGCTTTTTCACATGTTTTCTGTAAGTTTTAGAATTGACTCTAGGACTTTTTAATAGACAGAATTTCTAATGGCAAAGAGTTTATTATTATTAAATCTAAGTGCGATATATCTAAACCTTCATGTTATTGGTAGTGAAAATGATAATGCCACCTTTGGAAATACACGATTTGAGGAGAGCAAAATAAAACCTCAAAAGACTTTTTTTGGGCCCAATATGTTTTTTGCCTCACTTTTCACAACAGTGACATTGGACTGGCTATACTAGTTAATTATTTGGGTTTTGTGTTCCTTCAAGTATAATAGAGAGCTTTTAGGATTTAATTGTTTGAAAGCAACAGTAATGATAACATTCAGTATATTTACAAAAGACTTATTTTCTGAAGAGAAGTTGGAAGACCGTGTGTTTGGTGGTTAGTTATGGTTTGTCATTGAAAGTATTGAAAGCTTAGTGTGTTATCTTATTACAATGAACTATTCTATTTAGCAGTCAAGCTTATTAATAATCTGTTTTTCTATTTATAAAGGCAGTGTGTATTCAGTGTAGATAATTTGAAAAAATGGGGAACATTTTTATAAAAGAGGAACATTTTAAAAATGGGGAATATTTTATAAAAGAAAATTTTAAAAGCTGGAAGTTATTTCTAAAATCCTTATAACCAAAATATACACATTATAAACATTTTTACATATACACATTAAAATATATTTTGTTTCTGCACAAATGAAATCATATTGTATTTGCAGTACTATATTTTTTTCTCTTTATACTCTTCCTCCTGTTACTGAGGGAGGAGGACATACAGTATATTCTTAGTGACTGTAAGACAGACTTCAAAGTATAAAGTGCAGTTTCAGAGTTCTTCTGTGTAGTAAATTACTCTCAGCCAGACCTCAGCAAAAAGTCTTAACTTACAACATATTTTGTTCCTCTGTTCAGTGATTCAGAGTTAAATATGATTGGGAAACTTGAGTTTGATTTTTTATTTTGTTGTATATTGAATGTATATCACAGTTCTGGAAATGAATTAGTTTTTTTCCTTGTTAAAAAAAGAAAATTATACACTGAACTAAGCTATAGGTGATAAGTGAGAATTTACAGTGGTTCATCTGGACAGATGGATAATTCCTTGTCCTGATCATTTTGACTAACGTTTGAGGAGTATTTTTTGCTAAACCCATTTAGTGCGCTGTTCCTAGGCAGCCCCCTGAGTTACTTGTCATGCATTTGTTATTACACCTTAACCTTATCAGAGAGACAACTTGGGAAGCTGTTCAGTAAGGAGCCTTACTATTTTTGGCAAGGCTCAGTACTTTCTCTATTACTACTGGAATCTACTTATACAAAAAACCCTAGCCAAGAATGTCATCTGTGAAGAATTCTTTGACATATGAAAATTTGTGATTGGTAGTTCAGTTCAGTCGCTGAGTCGTGTCCAACTCTCTGTGACCCCATGGACTACAGCACGCCAGGCCTCCCTGTCCATCACCAACTCCCGGAGTCCACCGAAACCAGTGTCCATCGAGTCGTTGATGCCATCCAACCATCTCATCCTCTGTCATCCCCTTCTCCTCCTGCCCTCAAACTTTCCCAGCATCAGGGTCTTTTCAAATGAGTCAGCTCTTTGCATCAGGTAGCCAAAGTATTGGAGTTTCAGCTTCAACATCAGTCCTTCCAATGAACACCCAGGACTGATCTCCTTTAGGATGGACTGGTTGGATCTCCTTGCAGTCCAAGGGACTCTCAAGAGTCTTCTCCAACACCACAGTTCAAAAGCATCAATTCTTCTGCACTTAGCTTTCTTTACAGTTCAACTCTCACATCCATACATGACCACAGGAAAAACCATAGCCTTGCTTAGACGGACCTTTGTTGGCAAAGTAATGGCTCTGCTTTTTAATATACTGTCTAGGTTGATCATAACTTTCTTTCCAAAGAGCAAGCGTCTTTTAATTTCGTGGCTGCAGTCACCATCTGCAGTGATTTGGGAGCTGAGAAAAATAAAGTCAGCCACTGTTTCCACTGTTTCCCCATCTGTCTGCCATGAAGTGATGGGACCAGATGCCATGATCTTAGTTTTCTGAATGTTGAGTTTTAAGCTAGCTTTTTCACTCTCCTCTTTCATTTTCATCAAGAGGCTTTTTAGTTCTTCTTCGCTTTCTGCCATAAGGGTGGTGTCGTCTGCCTATCTGAGGTTATTGATCCTTCTCCCGGCGGTCTTGATTGGTAGCAGCAAACAGCCTTAAAGACCGATAGGACAGCCTCCTCCTGGCCTGAGAACGGAGCCCTGCTTTGCGTGCTTGGGCTTCCCTGGTGGCTCTGTTGGTAAAGCATCCGCCTGCAATTCGGGAGACCCTGGTTCAATTCCTGGGTTGGGAGGATCTGCTGGAGACGGGATCAGTACCCTCTCCAATATTCTTGGGCTTCCCTGGTGGCTCTGTTGGTAAAGCATCTGCCTACAATGTGGGAGACTTGGGTTTGATCTCTGTGTTGGGAAGATCACCTGGAGAAGGGAACAGCTACCTACTCCAGTATTCTTGCCTTCAGAATTCCATGAACTGTATATAGTCCATGGGGTTGCAAAGAGCTGGACAGACTGAATGACTTTCACTTTCACTTTTATATACTTAGGAGATCTTTGACTTCAGATTTGCTTCCTGTAAGGACATAAACAGAAATCTTGGGCAGTTTGTTTTTATTTTCTAGTCTATTTCCAGAGGGTAAACTATATGAAATGAAATGTTTTCATTTCCATTTAATCAGCTGAAACTTTGTACAAGCAGTTCCATAATCTTAACTATGATTAAGTATTCCAGGATTTTAGATAACGGCAACTGACTTGCCTGCAACTGACTTAACCCTTGCCTGGACAATACATTTATGAGTTGCAGTAGTTCTTAGTGCACAACTGAGAGAGTAAATAGCTGAGATAAATATTTGTTGTCTGCTTATCATGTGCACGGCTTCCCTGATAGCTCAGCTGGCAAAGAATCCGCTTGCAATGCGGGAGACCTGGGTTCGATTCCTCGCTTGGGAAGATCCCCTTGAGAAGGGAACGGCTACCCACTCCAGTATCCTGGCCTGGAGAATTCCATGGACTGTATAGTTTACAGGGTCGCAGAGAGTGGAGAAAAGGGAACCCTCTTACACTGTTGGTGGGAATGCAAACTAGTACAGCCACTATGGAGAACAGTGTGGAGATTCCTTAAGAAATTGCAAGTAGAACTGCCTAATGACCCAGCAATCCCCCTGCTGGGCATACACACCGAGGAAACCAGAATAGAAAGAGACACGTGTACCCCAGTGTTCATCGCAGCACTGTTTATAATAGCCAGAACATGGAAACAACCTAGATGTCCATCAGCAGATGAATGGATAAGAAAGCTGTGGCACATATACACAATGGAGTATTACTCAGCCATTAAAAAGAATACATTTGAATCAGTTCTAATAAGATGGATGAAACTGGAACCAATTATACAGAGTGAAGTAAGCCAGAAAGAAAAACACCAATACAGTATACTAACACATATATATGGAATTTAGAAAGATGGTAATGAGGACCCTGTATGCAAGACAGCAAAAGAGATACAGATGTGTAGAGCGGACTTATGGACTCTGAGGGAGAAGGAGAGGGAGAGGGAGAGGGTGGGATGATTTGGGAGAATAGCATTGAAATATGTATACTATCATGTAAGAAACGACTGAGCGACTTTCACTCACTATCATGTGCAGGCACTGGGCTAGTCATGGGAGAAGTTAGTTAAGATATACTCCATGTCCACAAGGGGAGTGAAGTTTTAGTCTGGAAAATGGAAACAAAAATAGTCAATTATATTATAGCATAATAAATGCTCTAATAGAGGTTGGGCTGGATAAACAATATATATAAAATGCATTTACTCTGTTAGATTATAAGCTTCTAGTGAATAGGGTCTAATATATCTCATATTTCCTGTAATGAGTTGCATGAAATAAGTACTTAAAATTATTTATGTCATATATGAATTAATGTATAAATCTCATCAGAGAGTATCTTTTATATTTCATTCAGTGGAATTAATTCTTTGATGCATTTCTACTAATTAATCTAGTTTTAACTTTTTCTGTGACTTACTTATTTCTCCAAATAATTTATACTTCCTGAGAAGATCTTACACATCTCCTTCTCAAAATGTTGGCATTGACTGAGAAATTGAGTTCACTGTCTATTGGTCTCTCAGCTTTCTGAAGATATCTCTTTATACAAGTTCATCATATTTGCTCTCTGTCTTTTGTTGCAAATTTATCTACCTTTTGCTAGACACTGAGTTATAAATATGTTTTTAATTTTTATTTATGTATTAAAATTTTTAATTTACTTTTAATTGGAGGATGAGTTACGTTTTTCTTGGTCCTCATGAGGAATGATAAGATAATAAAAGTGAAAATCACCATGATCCTTTAGATAGGCAGTTTTTTATTCTTTTTGTGGTAAGTCCTATAAGAATAAGAGACACTATCGACAAATAAGAATTGGCTGATTTCACCATTATAGGAAATCCTGAGAAACTTTGGTTCCTTTTTTAATCTTTTCACAGTATAGTGCTATATTGTGCTATATTGACTTTTTTTCTTTTTCTGGCCATAAGTAAAATTAACATAACATAAAATAGAATGCCAGTTTTTACTTGAGTCCAGCCAAATGAACTTTGTGTATTATTAGTTAGTTTTTTCCTGAGTAAATGCAATCTAGTAACTGGTTTACTTTTAAACCATTTTCATGATGTTTTATTATGGCTTCATTATACTAAAACTACTTTTTAAGTAGAGCCACTATTTTTTAACCTTCTGTGTAACCAGATGATTTTCTAAATCATGAAATTAAACACAATGGGTTTTATTCTTTTTTTAATGTGATGATTTTGTCTTGCCTTTAAAATATTGTACCATTAATTATTTGCTGTTGGAAATGAACTGTACTGATTATACTGCCTGAGAAGTGTTATTAGCTCACATGTTATCAAGTATAATTTTTTTTTATCTTAAATAGATCATTGAGGTTGGACTTTGTGAAGTTTTTGAATTGATCAAGGAGACACGATTTTCTCATCCATCCCTGTGCCTCAGGAGTCTCCAAGCCCTGCTTAACGTGCTTCAGGGTCAGCAACCAGAAGGCCTTCAGTCAGAGCCACCCGAGGTCCTAGGTAAGAGTTTAGGCACACTGAATGAAGCCTTTAAATGTAGAGAGCTTCTCTTATGAAGCATATACTGACTACAGCCTGTAATTCAGTCTCTGTTGATGGTGCTAAAACAGCAGGGGTATAAATTTTAGGTTACTTTGCTATGTTCTATGTTACTATGCCACTGGAGTTATAGTTCATGCACAGACATTTCCTTATTAGTATGATGATGGGAAATAGAAATTCTTACAACCCAGAAGTGATCCTCAAGCCTTATTGTCACCCTGAACTTAAATCACTCTTACTAAACCTTTGGCCAGAATAGCTGACGTTGACTTCATCTAATTTTACATGTTACTTTGGAGAGTCGAAGGAGTAGGAAAAGAGGAAACAAATACCAGCTCAACACAGCGCTGCTGCTGCTAAGTCGCTTCAGTCGTGTCCGACTCTGTGTGACCCCGTAGACGGCAGCCCACCAGGCTCCCCCGTCCCTGGGATTCTCCAGGCGAGGACACTGGAGTGGGTTGCCATTTCCTTCTCCAGTGCATGAAAGTGAAAAGTGAAAGTGAAGTCGCTCAGTCGTGTCCGACTCCCAGCAACTCCATGGACTGCAGCCCACCAAGCTCCTCCGTCCATGGAGTTTTCCAGGCAAGAGTACTGGAGTGGGGTGCCATTACCTTCTCTACAACAAAGCCCAGTTAGTTTCTGAACAAAAATAGATTTGTATTTATCATGTTGAAGGTAAAGCTTTTGAATTAGTAGCAACTTGCATTAAGTAAAAATATTGGCTTTGTATAAAATACATTTAAGTTTTATGAATGCTTGCCTTTCATTTGCCAATGACCTAGACTCAACACATACTCTTGTAAGCAAGGTGGAGACTCTTTAAGGAAGAGGAAGAGATGGAAGCTTAATTCTGAAGGCTAAGTGCTTTCCTAACTCTGGGCCTTCAAAGAGTCTCAGTTCAGTTCTGTTCAGTTGCATCCAACTATTTGCAACCCCATGGACTTAAACACGCCAGGCTTCCTTGTCCACTACCAACTCCTGGAGCCTACTCAAACTCATGTCCATCCTGTCGGTGATGCCATCCAACCATCTCATTCTCTGTCGTCCCCTGCTCCCACCTTCAGTCTTTCCCAGCATCAGGGTCTTTTCAAATGAGTCAGTTCTTTGCATCAGGTGGCCAAAGTATTGGAGTTTCAGCTTCAGTATCATTCCTTCCANGAGTCGGTGATGCCATCCAACCATCTCATCCTCTGTCGTCCCCTTCTCCTCCTGCCTTCAATCTTTCCCAGCATCAGGGTCTTTTCAAATGAGTCAGTTCTTTGCATCAGGTGGCCAAAGTATTGGAGTTTCAGCTTCAGTATCATTCCTTCCAATGAATATTCAGGACTGATTTCCTTTAGGATAGACTGGGTGGATCTCCTTGCAGACCAAGGGACTCTTAAGAGTCTTCTCTAACACCACAGTTCAAAAGCATCAATTCTTTGGTGCTCAGCTTTCTTTATAGTCCAACTCTTCATATCCATACATGACTACTAGAAAAACCATAACCCTCACTAGATGGACCTTTGCTGCCAAAGTAATATTTTTGCTTTTTAATATGCTGTCTAGGTTGGTCATAACTTTTCTTCCAAGGAGCAAGCGTCTTTTAATTTCATGGCTGCAGTCACCATCTGTAGTGATTTTGGAGCCCCCCAAAATAAGGTCTGTGACTGTTTCCATTGATGTTCCATTTATCTGTCATGAAGTGATGGGACCAGATCCCATGATCTTAGTTTTCTGAATGTTGAGTTTTAAGCCAACTTTTTCACTCTCCTCTTTCACTTTTATCAAGAGGCTCTTTAGTTGTTATTCGCTTTCTGCCATAAGGGTGGTGTCATCTACATATCTGAGGTGATTGATATTTCTCCTGGCAATCTTGATTCCAGCTTGTGCTTCATCCAGCCTGGCATTCCGTGTGATGTATTCTGCATGTAAGTTAAATAAGCAAGATGACAATATGCAGCCTTGGTGTACTCCTTTCCTGATCTGGGAAAGAGTGTAGAGTTTTCTAAATCTCATGCATTCAGTTCAGTTCAGTTCAGTCACTCAGTTGTGTCCAACTCTTTGTGACCCCATGAATCGCAACACGCCAGGCCTCCCTGTCCATTACCATCTCCCAGAGTTCACTCAGACTCATATCCATCGAGTCAGTGACGGCATCCAGCCATCTCATCCTCTGTCGTCCCCTTCTCCTCCTGCCCCCAATCCCTCCCAACATCAGAGTCTTTTCCAGTGAGTTAACTCTTCACATGAGGTGGCCAAAGTACTGGAGTTTCAGCTTTAGCATCATTCCTTCCAAGAAATCCCAGGGCTGATCTCCTTCAGAATGGACCGGTTGGATCTCCTTGCAGTCCAAGGGACTCTCAAGAGTCTTCTCCAACACCACAGTTCAAAAGCGTCAATTCTTTGGTGCTCAGCCTTCTTCACAGTCCAACTCTCACATCCATACATGACCACTGGAAAAGCATGCATTAGCTTGTGTCAATCATATATGTGGGCCCTAACTGTGGAGTTTACGATTCAGTATATTTGGAATGAGGCACGAGAATTTGCATTTTGAGTAAGTTTCTGGGTAGTGCCAAAGCTGCTTAGCTGGTCTGAACTCGATGTTGGGTCTTTTTCTTTGCTTGGCTGTTTGGATTATGTTAGACCCACATGTTAGAACCTCATTACTTGGTTTTCATTTTGATGTCAGATTGTTATTTTTTTTGGTCACATATCGTAATTAGTTTCTGTGTTCAGTTTATTTTGTTACCGTTTTGTTTTAGTTAGTGGTGGGGAGTACTGGCCATGAAAATAAGCTGAGGATTTTTAAAAACAACAGCACCATGTTAAGGGCTTCCCTGGTGGTGCAGAGGTTAAAGCATCTGCCTGCAATGTGGGAGACCTGGGTTCGATCCCTGGGTCGGGAAGATCCCCTGGAGAAGGAAATGACAACCCACTCCAGTATTCTTGCCTGGAGAATCCCATGAATGGAGGAGCTTGGTGGGCTACAGTCTGCAGGTTGCAAAGAGTCGGACATGACTGAGCAACTTCACTTTCACCAACTACAAGCTGCATATATTAAGAAGCAGGCATCTTGTTTACTGTCACTGTAGCACCAGTGATTGTATTTCCATTGTGATGCACTACTTGACTTCATGGCATTTTTTGAAAGAGTTAATTAAATTAATACTTTTATTTAAGAATATCTTGCTAGTTATCCTTTCTGTGATTGTGGTTTTCAGTCTGTCTGCCCTCTGATGGAGAAGGATAAGAGGCTTATGGAAGCTTCCTGATGGGAGAGACTGACTGAGGGGGAAACTGGGTCTTGTTCTGATGGGTGGGGCCATGCTCAGAAATCCAATTTTCTGTTGATGGGTGGGGCTGTGTTCCCTCCTTGCTACTTACTATGGTGGAGGTAATGAAGGCAATGGGACCTCCTTCAAAAGGTCCCATGCAGGCACTACTGATCTCCGTGCCCCCAACCCTGCAGCAGGCCACCACCAACCCATGCCTCTGCCAGAGACTCCTGGACACTCATGGGCAAGTCTGGGTCAGTCTCCTGTGGGGTCACTGCTCCTTTCTCCTGGGTCCTGGTATGCACAAGTTTCTGTTTGTGCCCTCCAAGAGTCTTTTCTCCAGTTCTTTGTAAGTTCTGGCAGCTCTGTTGGGATTAATGGCGACCTCCTCTAAGAGGGCTTATGCTATACCCAAGTCTGTCGCACCCAGAGCCCCTGCCCCTGCGGCAGGCCACTGCTGACCCGTACCTCCACAGGATACTTTCAGACACAGTTCTGTCTCAGTCTCTGTGGGATCTTTGGGTCATGGTGTGCGCAAGCTGAATTTAGAAAAGGCAGAGGAACCAGAGATCAAATTTCCAACATCTGTTGGATCATCAAAAAAGCGAGAGTTCCAGAAAAACATCTACTTCTATTTTATTGATTATGTCAAAGCCTTTGACTGTGTGGAACACAAGAAACTGTGGAAAATTCTGAAAGAGATGGAATACCAGAGCACCTGGCCTGCCTCTTGAGAAATCTGTATGCAGATCAGGAAGCAACAGTTAGAACTGGACATGGAACAACAGACTGGTTCCAAATCAGGAAAGGAGTATGTCAAGGCTGTATATTGTTACCCTGCTTATTTAACTTATATGCAGAGTACGTCATGAGAAATGCTTGGCTGTATGAAGCACAAGCTGGAATCAAGATTGCTGGGAGAAATATCAGTCACCTCAGATATACAGATGACACCACCCTTACAGCAGAAAGCAAAGAAGAACTAAAGAGCCTCTTGATAAAAGTGAAAGAGGAGAGTGAAAAAGTTGACTTAAAACTCAACATTCAGAAAACTAAGATCATGGCTTCTGGTCCCATCACTTCATGACAAATAAATGGAGAAACAATGGAAACAATGAGAGACCTTATTTTTTTGGTTCCAAAATCACTGCAGATGGTGAGTGTAGCCATGAAATTAAAAGATGCTTGCTCCTTGGAAGAAAAGTTATGACCAACCTAGACAGCATATTAAAAAGCAGAGACATTACTTTGCCAGTGAAGGTCCATCTAGTCAAAGCTAATGGTTTTTCCAGTTGTTGTGTATAGATGTGAGAGTTGGACTATAAAGAAAGCTGAGCACCGAAGAATTGATGCTTTTGAACTGTGGTGTTGGAGAAGACTCTTGAGAGTCCCTTGGACTGCAAGGAGATCCAACCAGTCCATCCTAAAGGAAATCAGCCCTGAATATTCACTGGAAGGACTGATACTGAAGCTGAAACTCCAATACTTTGGCCACCTCATGTGAAGAACTGACTCATTTGAAAAGACCCTGATGCTGGGAAAGATTGAAGGCAGGAGGAGAAGGGAACGACAGAGGATGAGATGATTGAATGGCATCACTGACTCAATGGACATGAGTTTGAGTAAGCTCTGGGAGTTGATGGACAGGGAGGCCTGGCCTGCTGCAGTCCATGGGGTTGCGAAGAGTCAGACACGACTGAGCCACTGACCTGAACTGCTAGTTATCCTTGGCTCTTGATTGTAAATTAGCCAGTAATTGAAGTATTTACAACACCCACTGTAACCAGTATACCGTATATCTTAACTTAGAACAACATGCTGATCATTCCTTTCCTCCTAGATCTTCTGCCATTCTGTTTTCCTCTGCCATTTGTTATATACTTTCTTTTATTTTCATGTGATCCATAAGTATTCCCTTTCCTTTATTCTTTTTAAAATAGATCTTGTTCTTAATGCTGGCTTTTAAAATTATAATATGTGCTTTCATTTAATTGTCTTCTTTCTATCCAAACTTAGGTCCCCTGATTATAATCTGGTTTCATTTTCCTACTAACAGTTGTAAATGCTGCTGTACGGTCTTTGGTCTCTCTTCTGTCCTTCCAGTGCTTAGTTCTGATCTCTTCACTGCTTTGACTTATTCTTCTGTTCAGGCATTTGCCATCACTTCATATTCTTTACTTTGTTTAATTAGCTCCAAGGTGTGAGTAGTAATTTGGTTCTTTAAAGTAAAATTTGTATAGAAATCTCTCTCTGTTTTTTCTTTTGATTTAATATTATAATCACATTAGTTACACTTTAACCACAGTGGTTTTTTCATGTTGCTCATGAAAATACATAGGCGTCTCTCGTATTGTTAGGATACCTTGATGATTATTATACATCAGACTTCCCTTTGCAGATGGATTTGATCTACAAATTGTTCAGTTTTTAAAAAATCCTTCCCTTATATCAATCTTTCTGTTCAATTTAATATTAGACTGTATGTTCTTAATTATTCACTTAAATGTTCTGTGCTAAGAGCATATAATATAGGGGTGATCAGTAAAAACATTGTTTTTGTTATTATGGAATTTAGCTTTAGACTTTTGGACACATGTAAGCAGGAATTCTGAGAATTAATAACAGACTTCACAGAAGATGTAACATTTGAGATTTGAAGGGTGAGTGAGAAAGAGTTAACTAAGTTTCTAGGAGAGCATGTGGTAAGGTTTTTTTTCAGTCTGTTTATTTATTTATTTATTACAATATTGTATTGGTTTTGCCATACATTGACATGAGTCCACCACGGGTCATCCCAGTGCACCAGCCCCAAGCACCCTGTATCATGCATTGAACCTGGACTGGCAATCCACTTCACATATGATATTATACACATTTCAATGCCATTCTCCGAAATCATCCCACCCTCGCCCTCTCCCACAGAGTCCAAAAGACTATTCTATAGATCTGTGTCTCTTTTGCTGTCTCGCATACAGGGTTATTGTTACCATCTTTCCAAATTCCGTATATATGCGTTAGTATACTGTATTGGTGTTTTTCTTTCTGACTGACTTCACTCTGTATAATAGGCTCCAGTTTCATCCACCTCATTAGAACTGATTCAAATGTATTCTTTTTAATGGCTGAGTAATATTCCATTGCATATATGCACCACAGCTTTCTTATCCATTCATCTGCTGATGGACATCTAGGTTGCTTCCATGTCCTGGCTATTATAAACAGTGCTGCGATGAACGTTGCGGTACATGTGTCTCTTTCAACTCTGGTTTCCTTGGTGTGTATGCCCAGCAAGTGGGATTGCTGGGTCATGTGGCAGTTCTAGTTCCAGTTTGTTAAGGAATCTCCACACTGGTAAGGTTTTGAGGTAGGAAGGGAAATGACTGGAAAAAGACTGTGAGCAATGTGGAGCGTCAGAGAATAGGGAGGCAGGGAGTAGGCCATGTGGAGCTTGATAGGCTGTGTCCAAGGAGGATGGTTCTGTTTCTAGGAGGAATTGAACATCACTGTCTACTTGAGTTTAAAAAGTTTGTTATAGTCTTACACTATTTTCTTCAGTTTGATCTAACTTTTTTTGTTGCCAGGGACATTCTTTGTCTTCGTCAATGCCTAGAATAGTTCTTGATGTACGGGGAGAATGCAGGAAAACTGGCTGAATAATTAATAAGATGAATGGGCAGGATAATGATGGGGGGATGGACAAAGGAAAAAGACAGGTGAAAGGACAGAGAAAAGAAGGATAGTTGGAGAGAGAGACAGAGTGAAGGGTAGATGGAATAAGGGAAAAGACTGAAGGATACAGAGGGAAGTGAAGTAAGTAGTGAGAAAGGAAAGAAGGAGGAGGAGTAATTAACAAAGGAGTGAATAAATCGGAAGAAAAAAGCAGATTTTTTGGTTTAAAATTTCTCTTTGACTATCACGGTGCTAATTTATGAATACTTGTATTCCAGTTAAGAGAAGGTGATTTATAGCATGGTTGGGGAGATGCTGATGACATGCAAAAAGTGGAGGAATTAATTAGGAAGTAAAATTGACAGGACTTAATTAATTAGGGATTAGATGTGGAAGACGGGGACTACGAGAGGAAGCCTCAGTTTCTGTGAGCTAAGAAAAAAAACGCAGATGGCCTTTCAGTTTGCAGAGAATTCCAGTCCATCAGTTCTCTCTCTTGCTTTCTTCCTNTGATACTGAAGCTGAAACTCCAATACTTTGGCCACCTCATGTGAAGAACTGACTCATTTGAAAAGACCCTGATGCTGGGAAAGATTGAAGGCAGGAGGAGAAGGGAACGACAGAGGATGAGATGATTGAATGGCATCACTGACTCAATGGACATGAGTTTGAGTAAGCTCTGGGAGTTGATGGACAGGGAGGCCTGGCCTGCTGCAGTCCATGGGGTTGCGAAGAGTCAGACACGACTGAGCCACTGACCTGAACTGCTAGTTATCCTTGGCTCTTGATTGTAAATTAGCCAGTAATTGAAGTATTTACAACACCCACTGTAACCAGTATACCGTATATCTTAACTTAGAACAACATGCTGATCATTCCTTTCCTCCTAGATCTTCTGCCATTCTGTTTTCCTCTGCCATTTGTTATATACTTTCTTTTATTTTCATGTGATCCATAAGTATTCCCTTTCCTTTATTCTTTTTAAAATAGATCTTGTTCTTAATGCTGGCTTTTAAAATTATAATATGTGCTTTCATTTAATTGTCTTCTTTCTATCCAAACTTAGGTCCCCTGATTATAATCTGGTTTCATTTTCCTACTAACAGTTGTAAATGCTGCTGTACGGTCTTTGGTCTCTCTTCTGTCCTTCCAGTGCTTAGTTCTGATCTCTTCACTGCTTTGACTTATTCTTCTGTTCAGGCATTTGCCATCACTTCATATTCTTTACTTTGTTTAATTAGCTCCAAGGTGTGAGTAGTAATTTGGTTCTTTAAAGTAAAATTTGTATAGAAATCTCTCTCTGTTTTTTCTTTTGATTTAATATTATAATCACATTAGTTACACTTTAACCACAGTGGTTTTTTCATGTTGCTCATGAAAATACATAGGCGTCTCTTGTATTGTTAGGATACCTTGATGATTATTATACATCAGACTTCCCTTTGCAGATGGATTTGATTTACAAATTGTTCAGTTTTTAAAAAATCCTTCCCTTATATCAATCTTTCTGTTCAATTTAATATTAGACTGTATGTTCTTAATTATTCACTTAAATGTTCTGTGCTAAGAGCATATAATATAGGGGTGATCAGTAAAAACATTGTTTTTGTTATTATGGAATTTAGCTTTAGACTTTTGGACACATGTAAGCAGGAATTCTGAGAATTAATAACAGACTTCACAGAAGATGTAACATTTGAGATTTGAAGGGTGAGTGAGAAAGAGTTAACTAAGTTTCTAGGAGAGCATGTGGTAAGGTTTTTTTTCAGTCTGTTTATTTATTTATTTATTACAATATTGTATTGGTTTTGCCATACATTGACACGAGTCCACCACGGGTCATCCCAGTGCACCAGCCCCAAGCACCCTGTATCATGCATTGAACCTGGACTGGCAATCCACTTCACATATGATATTATACACATTTCAATGCCATTCTCCGAAATCATCCCACCCTCGCCCTCTCCCACAGAGTCCAAAAGACTATTCTATAGATCTGTGTCTCTTTTGCTGTCTCGCATACAGGGTTATTGTTACCATCTTTCCAAATTCCGTATATATGCGTTAGTATACTGTATTGGTGTTTTTCTTTCTGACTGACTTCACTCTGTATAATAGGCTCCAGTTTCATCCACCTCATTAGAACTGATTCAAATGTATTCTTTTTAATGGCTGAGTAATATTCCATTGCATATATGCACCACAGCTTTCTTATCCATTCATCTGCTGATGGACATCTAGGTTGCTTCCATGTCCTGGCTATTATAAACAGTGCTGCGATGAACGTTGCGGTACATGTGTCTCTTTCAACTCTGGTTTCCTTGGTGTGTATGCCCAGCAAGTGGGATTGCTGGGTCATGTGGCAGTTCTAGTTCCAGTTTGTTAAGGAATCTCCACACTGGTAAGGTTTTGAGGTAGGAAGGGAAATGACTGGAAAAAGACTGTGAGCAATGTGGAGCGTCAGAGAATAGGGAGGCAGGGAGTAGGCCATGTGGAGCTTGATAGGCTGTGTCCAAGGAGGATGGTTCTGTTTCTAGGAGGAATTGAACATCACTGTCTACTTGAGTTTAAAAAGTTTGTTATAGTCTTACACTATTTTCTTCAGTTTGATCTAACTTTTTTTGTTGCCAGGGACATTCTTTGTCTTCGTCAATGCCTAGAATAGTTCTTGATGTACGGGGAGAATGCAGGAAAACTGGCTGAATAATTAATAAGATGAATGGGCAGGATAATGATGGGGGGATGGACAAAGGAAAAAGACAGGTGAAAGGACAGAGAAAAGAAGGATAGTTGGAGAGAGAGACAGAGTGAAGGGTAGATGGAATAAGGGAAAAGACTGAAGGATACAGAGGGAAGTGAAGTAAGTAGTGAGAAAGGAAAGAAGGAGGAGGAGTAATTAACAAAGGAGTGAATAAATCGGAAGAAAAAAGCAGATTTTTTGGTTTAAAATTTCTCTTTGACTATCACGGTGCTAATTTATGAATACTTGTATTCCAGTTAAGAGAAGGTGATTTATAGCATGGTTGGGGAGATGCTGATGACATGCAAAAAGTGGAGGAATTAATTAGGAAGTAAAATTGACAGGACTTAATTAATTAGGGATTAGATGTGGAAGACGGGGACTACGAGAGGAAGCCTCAGTTTCTGTGAGCTAAGAAAAAAAACGCAGATGGCCTTTCAGTTTGCAGAGAATTCCAGTCCATCAGTTCTCTCTCTTGCTTTCTTCCTTCCTTCCCCTTCCCCGTCTCTTTCCGTCATTCTCAAATTTTCTCTGTCTTTATGACTATTTTTTTTTCTTCTTCTTCTTCCTCTCTGTGTCTCTGAGTATGCACTGCTGTTGTGTTAGCAATTAAACCAATTTTATATGAAAGCAAATTTTTGGATGTGTTCTTTGTATTCTGTTGTTGTTTTGCAAATAAATACATAGTTTTTTGGACACATAACATTTTAAGAAGCCTGTATTTTCCTAATCTAAAAGGTGAAAATAAATGCAATGAGTAGTCTGTTAGTCCTTAATAGGCTAGTTCTTGAATGTTATGAATGCCTGAAAGCAAGTTTCTTTTAAATGATTGTGGGTAGATTTCCATTTCTTCATTTACAAAAATATGGAGTTGGACTAATCTGTAAGATCCTTTTTATGTAAATATTCTAACTTTGGGCAGAAAAGGGTAACTAGAAGGAACAAATGTGAAGTGTTGTAGCTCCCTTAGGTATTTTTTTGAAAAATGAGGCAAGGTTTAAATAAACGAACAGATACCATATAATGTCCTATGTGTTGAATGATACAGTTGAGTTCTGTTTTATCCACAGAGTCCCTCTTCCAGCTCCTTTTGGAAATCACCGTTCGAAGTACTGGAATGAACGACAGCACAGGACAGTCTCTGACAGCACTTTCCTGCGCTTGTCTCTTTAGTCTGGTGGCTTCCTGGGGAGAGACAGGAAGGACACTGCAGGCCATCTCTGCCATCCTCACCAACAATGGCAGCCACGCTTGCCAAACTATTCAGGTATTTCATATCTCAGGCTGCTTAGAAACGGACAAGAGACCAAGTTGCCATTTCGTCTCAATTTCTGTCAGTTGGAATTCACTGCTTTTCCTCACTCAGTATAGTGGTTTGATCTGTCCCCGGTTGATATATAAATAACCCAAGATAGATCTAAGCTGCATCGTGTGTTTAACTCTGCAACAGGAAAGGTATAACAAAATGAAATTTGGCGAAAACTTAAATCTTTAGTGCAGTTTTTATGTCAGCACTGCAGCCTCATCTTCCTTTGACATGGTCTTGCTCTCTGTCCTCCCCCACCTCCCATCTTGCCCTGAATTTTCAAATACAGAATTTCTTCATAGTTTCTATGTATCTTTTCCCCATTGAAAGAAAAGCATATATTATTTTTCCAATGTTTCTAATCAGTTATGATAGTTTTTCATGGATTGATGTGTTTCTGAGCTATTTCTGCTTCACATACAGTTTTTTTTTTTTTTTTTTTTTAAGCTTTTACTGGGCAGTTGTGGAATAAGCTATTCATCCTTGTTAGTGATGAGAAGTATAACCTTACTTATAGGCAGACTTGATTTAATTCTTTTGGAATGTTTTCTGGAAATTGAGGAAGAAGTTACAATTTTAAGTCTCTGTTATGTGCTCTTTTCTGGCCCCTTGGATGACCTCCAGAACATGTAGAAGGGATGCCTGAACCCTGTCATTAGCAGTCAAAGATAGTGAAAGGGGGTAAATGGGCTACTGTCTGTGACTTATTCAGCGATTCTGAACTTTCCTTATCGAATACGAGCAGTCTCCTTTCTCTAGATTTCTGTTCTTATTCTTTTCCCTCTTTTTGTCCTGCCTGAAGTCCTCTTTCCCCTCTTTATTATTCTTAACTTATTTTGAAGTCCCTCAAATTTATTAATTTCCAGACTGTTCTCTGCTGTGCTTTGAAAGTGAAAAATGAAAGTGAAAGTCGCTCAGTTGTGTCCGACTCTTTGCCACCCCATGGACTATACAGTCCATGGAATTCTCCAGGCCAGAATACTGGAGTGGGTAGCCTTTCCCTTCTCCAAGGGATCTTCCCAATCCAGAGATTGAACCCAGGCCTCCCACACTGCCGACAGATTCTTTACCAGCTGAGCTACCAGGGAAGCTTTGAGGATTCAGCAAAATTTTAGTTTAAGTGTATACAAATACTTTCAAAACTTTAATAGAACAACACGAACATTCAAATATCCATGCCAAATGTTAAAAATATAGTGACCATATACACAGGTTCTTATTAGAATCCAGTGATTTTTTGTGTGTAGATTTATTTGAGAGGATATGACATGAGATCTTAAACAGTGAGTTGAAATTAGCCAGTGCAGAGGGAGGAGGTGTTGGTGTTGGTGGTGTCGAGAGGGAAAATAGTCTTGGCATCTGTGTGCTAAAGTGTGGCAAGAGCAGCAAGAGTGGGGCACTGAAAGCTGGAAGAAGTGTGTGTAGTTACAGTGTAGAGAGCTGTCAGACAGCAGAGACAGGACTTGAACCCATGTGTCTGGCTGGAGTTACGCTCAAGCGTTGGGCTGCACAAAACTGCTCAGTCCCCTGAACCAACAACCGAGGCTCTCTAAGGGCCTTCCCCATCACTGTATACCCAGCTCTAAGTCAAAGGCCATATTAAAACCTGTTAACATACCTATAGTGTTCTTCATGATTTGGCCCCATTTCACCTACCTATTCATTTCACAAAACTCTCTTGGCTGGGCAGTGATTTGGAGCGGGTAAGAAAAGCCTTCTCCGAAAATGTAACTGTTACATCTCAAATTATCTGGGATCCAAATGCATATTACTTATCTTGTTCCAAAAAGCTTAAGCTGAGACTTTAAGGTAAGGTTGGTCATAATGTGAGGTCTCTTATTGGAAGAGACTACAGTCCCTTCTGTAAAGATGAACTCCAGACTTCACAGACCTCCCGCTGACACACCACCACTGAATCTGGACTCACAAACAAAAGACATAGAAAGAAGGCACCAGCATTGAGAGTTAATAGAAAGAAGCAAAGCAGAATCAATCTTCCCAAGTCTCTCTCTCTCTCTCTCTATATATATATATATATAAAATTTGATATTAAGTATGTATATATTTAATATGGTTAATAAAGTGTCAAAAGGAACAAGGATATACAAAATAATCAGATCAGAAAACAAACCAAATAGAACTACTGGAAATGAAAAACCAAATGGTTACAATTAGAAACTTAAAGGATGAGTTAACCAGTGGGTAATGTAGTTGAAGACAGAAGCAGTGAACTGAAAGATAGAAGAAGAAATTATTCAGAATGCAGCACAGAGAGATAAAACATGAAAAATAAGAAACATAGATAAAGAGAAAGTTTGAAGTATCAGTACAATCTGAATTCCACCAGGCCAGTAATAGATGTGAAGAGACAGTATTTGAAATAATGGCTAAGATTTTCCAGAATTGGTGAATGACTTGGAATCCTCAGATTAACAAAGTCTAGTATCAGAATAAAATTTGTAGGTCCTGCCACACTGTTAGTGAGAGATCAGTAGGAGAGGAAAAGGGGTATATCTGAAACTTCTAGTTGTAGTTCTGGGTTTTCTTAAAACTAACACTCAGAAAGCAGGAAAGAAATAGGGCCATGTTGGAGACGCCTAGTTTCTGCTCTGCTCTCCACCCTTGCAATCTCCACAAAGATTACAATAAAGGATTCTTTTTAAAGTATAAACTTCTAAGAATGGGACACAGTTTTAGAACGTAAATACTGGGAAAGCTTAAACTTCTGAAGAAGCTAATATCCACAGAAAGTAAGTTGATTTTCACCTAAAAATACAGATAGAATTTAGAATTGGAAGTAATAGGTGCCTGGAAAATGGTGGTGAGGGGAAAAGCTAAAAATAGACTGGAAGTCTGTGTAATGAAAGCTCCAGAACCCCAGAGCCCTTCCTCTACACTTTCCAGCCAGTCACCTGTCCTCCTCTCCTACCCCTAAGAGTTAGATTTTCTGTGTAAAGAAATTGAGCCAGAGAGGCCAGGGGAAACCAGGCATAGTTGAGAGTGAAATTGAGGAGCCAGGCTGAAGACGGAGATTAAGTGAAAGTCTCCATATTGATGATGGCCTTCCTCCATCCTCAAGAGTTCCCAGTATACTGAGAGTGAGGCTTATAGCTTCTAAGAAAAAGACTGGAAGAGTCTTCTTTGGAGAAAAAAGTGAGGAAAGACTTACAGATGCAGACATTTGGCAGGGAATGAGAGACCCTCCAGTGAAACTGCTCAACTTGGCGGGATCATTGTGAGGTGAGCTCGCCGGCTGTCAGACCCTGTCCATTCACAGCAGCTTCCTGTCAGTTTTTTCAGTTGCTTACTCTTTACAAATAAGTGTATAGCCAAGCATTTGGAGAAGGAAACGGCAACCCACTCCAGTTTTCTTGCCTAGAGAACCCCATGGAAAGATGAGGCTGGCAAGCTACAGTCCATGGGGTCGCAAGAGTCCGGCACAACTTAGCGACGAAAAGGAGAGAGAAGCAAGTATTACTGGGTTGGCGTGAAAGACAGAGTCCCCCAAATCAGTAAGAATAGTAATAATAATAATAATAACAATTTTGCTGAAAAGAGTAGAGGGAACAGAAAAACTCTTAAGAGTAATTTGTATTTTAAAGAGGGATGAAAAGATGATTATTTACATTAAACAACAGTGTTTTTTAAAAATTCAGAACAGAGATTTTGCAAGTTAAAAATATAAGATCACAATAAAATCAGTAGAAGCGTTAGAAGTTCAGATTAAAGAGGTCCCCTGACAATAGAAAACAGAGCAAAAGAAAGAAAACAGATTATATAAAGTAAAATTAGAGAATCCTTCTAGAAAATCCAGTATTTAATAGGTATTCAGGCAGAGAGGATGGGCTTCCTGGTGGCTCAGTGGTAAAAAAAAATCTGCCTGCCAATGCAGGAGATGTGGGTTTGATTCTGGGTGAGGAAGATCTCCTGAAGGAAATGACTACTCATTAGAGTATTCTTGCCTGGGAAATCCCATGGACAGAGGAGCCTGGTGGGCTGCAGTCTCTGGGGTCGCAAAGGGTTGGGCACATCTGAGTGACTAAACAGCAAGCAGAGAGGAAGAAATTACCTAAGCTTCATAAGGAGGCTTCCCATCCCCCAAAGATACACATTTAATTTCGACAGAACACGCACTTGAGTGCCCAACACAGTGAATGACAGAAAGACTCACATCAAGCATAACTTTGCAAAATCATAACACAATAAAGAAAGAATAGCAGTCCCAGAGTGCCAAGACAGGTTATGTACCAGAGATTGAGCAGAATGTTGCTGGACTTGTCAAAAGCAGCATTGGCATAACAAATAACAAACAGTGCCTTCAGAGTTCTGAGGGAAAATGATGTTCACTCTGTTCAGCTCAGCTCTCAGTCATGTGTGCGGGGAGATAAAGATGATTTTGAACATGCAAAACACGGAACAGTTTCAGCCTCTGTGCCTGCCCTTGTCCTTAGGGAGCAGGGCTTCTTGAAGGATATTGCCAACGGGAACCATTAGAGATGATGTCTGAGAGGAAGATGAGGAGCCCATAGGGGTAGGTATAGAAGAAACTTAGCAAATGTAAACATGGGGCAATTGTAGACTCAGTGAAGAAAAAGAAAAATTATGTAAGGAAAATACAGTATGTGATACAGTTTTGTTCAGTTCTGCACCATGATCACACAGGCACAAAAAAATGACTTATGAATAATGCTTTAACTAGAGATGATTGTATAGCTCAATTTGGAGGATTTGAGAAAAAAGGAAGAGCATCATCTTTGATAGTAGATTCATTAGAAAGCATCTGAAACAACAAAAATTTAAAATGAAGCTGTGGCATATAAGAATGTGGGTATCAATTCTAGATAAGACAGTTTTAAGTTTAATGTAGTTACTTCTAGGGGGAGAATTTGTAGTATTCAACCATATACATAAATAAAAGTTTCATAAAAGTGAAAGTTCTGTATTTTGATTGGGTCAGAGGCCTCAGGTCTCAAAGGGGAAGAGGAAATATCAGTGAACAGTGAGTTAGTTATCCCTCTGAATCTCTGCCCTCTAGAACAGTGCTGTCCAATAGAAGTATACTGTAATCCACCTATGTCATTTAAATGTTTCTATTAGTCACATTAAGATAGAAACAGATGAAATTAATTTTAATAATGGATTTTAACATATCCAAAAATAATTTCAACATGTAATCAATATGAAATTATTAATAAAATCTATACTCTCTCTTTTTTTTTTTTACTAAGCCTTCAAAAGCCAGTGTGTATTTTATATTTAAAACACATCTCAAGTCACACTAACCCTATTTCAAGAGCTCAGTACTCATATGTGGCTGGTGGCTGCCATATCTGATGGTAGAGCTGGAGAACTGGAGCTGGCACAGTGCCCTTGGGTCTGGCCCTGCAGTCAGATATGAGGCAGGTGGCAGCAATCTTTGGGTAATGAAAGAGAGGCAAAAAGTGAGAAGCAGGGGGATTTCTCTGGGGCCCGACTATTGGTCCCATGCTGGTGACTTTTGAGGACTCTTTTACAACAAATACCAGATATTTGATAAATATTGGTTAAATGAATGCTGGATAAATACATAGTTCATAAGATTAAGTTTTTGCATCACAGAAAAACGTTGATGTTAATGGGTCAGTTCAGTTCAGTTCAGTTCAGTCGCTCAGTCTTGTCCGACTCTTTGTGACCCCATGAATCGCAGCACGCCAGGCCTCCCTGTTCATCACCATCTCCCGGATTTCACTCAGACTCACGTCCATCGAGTCCGTGATGCCATCCAGCCATCTCATCCTCGGTCGTCCCCTTCTCCTGCCCCCAATCCCTCCCAGCATCAGAGTCTTCTCCAATGAGTCAACTCTTCTCATGAGGTGGCCAAAGTACTGGAGTTTCAGCTTTAGCATCATTCCTTCCAAAGAAATCCCAGGGTTGATCTTCAGAATGGACTGGTTGGATCTCCTTGCAGTCCAAGGGACTCTCAAGAGTCTTCTCCAACACCACAGTTCAAAAGCATCGATTCTTCGGCGCTCAGCCTTCTTCACAGTCCAACTCACATCTATACATGACCACAGGAAAAACCATAGCCTTGACTAGATGGACCTTAGTCGGCAAAGTAATGTCTCTGCTTTTGAATATACTATCTAGGTTGGTCATAATTTTCCTTCCAAGGAGTAAGCATCTTTTAATTTCATGGCTGCAGTCACCATCTGCAGATGTTAATGGGTACTAGGCATAATAAAGAAACAACATAGGAGAGAAATATTGGAAATTTTGTTTCATCTGTAGAAGAGCAGTTTTTCTCTTATGCTTAATTTTGTAATTCGATGTCCTGCAGTATATTAATGGATATACATATCATACAAAGATACCATTTTGGTTTGTGTACACTCTAATACAAAAACATGTTTCAGTAGTCATACTTTTTACTAATCTAGTATGTTAACCTGTGTTTTGGAGAAAAATGCATATTTCAGTGCTTTTGGTCACAAAAGCAAATTAATGTTCTTTGTATTTACATTTTTGTTTTGTCCTGCTTTAGATTTGTTTCTTATAGATTTTCAGTTGCTACTTTTTTCTGACATGCCAAATATGATCCTTCTGAATAATATTTTTCTTACAAATGATATATTAATAAAGTATATTTGTGTTTGAGATGTTTGAAAATGACTGTGTTTTTCTTCTGACTAGGTGCCAATGATACTGAATTCACTACAGAGAAGTGTACAGGCAGTGTTGGTGGGAAAAATTCAAATTCAGGACTGGTTTAGCAATGGCATTAAGAAAGCAGCTTTAATGCACAAGTGGCCATTAAAAGAAATATCTGTTGATGAAGATGATCAATGTCTACTTCAGAATGATGGATTTTTTCTTTATCTGTTATGTAAAGATGGATTGTACAAAATCGGCTCTGGATATAGTGGAACGGTTAGGGTAAGTGATTTTCTTTTTCTTTTTTGGGTAAGTGATTCTTAATCAGAGTTGAAGTTATATCTTATACTGAATTATCTTCTGTTTGTTTCTTGCTTTTAGAGTGCCATCTAAGTTTGATGTTATTTCTTTGAAAATAAAAATGGAACATACGTGTTAAATGTCATTCATCCATGTATGTTAATTTTCACAGATTATTAATTATAAAACTGTTGCTAGAACTAACTTTTGTTGTTTTGCAGGGCCATATATATAATTCTACATCTCGCATCAGAAACAGAAAAGAAAAAAAATCTTGGTTAGGGTATGCTCAGGTAGGAGAATATCTCACAGTAAACCAAACTTTTCTTCCTATCTTTTAAAATATGTGGTTCATACTTGGCTCATCAGTAAATAATATCACTTCTATTTAAACAGATACAGCGTGTTTTTAATAATATGACTATACTAGTGATATGGTGTAGTATAAGGAATGTTGGCTTAGAACATTGACATTTTTGTAAAAGGTTACTTTTAGGTCTGGCCTTGCTTCTGACCAGCTGTGAGACTGTGGACAACTCAGCTAGTTTATTTGACCCTGTGTGATTTAGCTTAAAATGGGAATAAATATGTCTCCTGTTGGAGTCCTTGTTTAAATGAGCCTCTAGTTAAGCATCAAAGACTGCCTCTATTATTTGCAAATCTGAATTGGGAATGTAACTGTGACCCAAAGCCAAATTAAAGCTTTTTACCATGAACTCTTCCATTCTAAGTCTAGATCAGTGCCTTCCAGGGAGTGGTGTGTGGCCTCCCCAGTAGGCAGCTTCCTGCCTGGAAGTGCATGCAGAGAATAAGCAGTGAGAGAAAAGATCTGGGCCTGTGTTGCTCTATTAATGCTGTGTTCTCATCACCTGACTGACATGACCAACTGGGTATCAGCAATTGGATGCATGAGGCAAACGAACAATGAAGCAAATGAATGAAGGTCAAAGGGCCAGAAATATTTATTTTATACTCTCCTTTCCTGAGAAGTGAAGCCCAAGTTTCCTTGTCTAAGAATATAGAATAAAGATGTCCCTGCATTCCTATCTTGCCTAGCTCTCAGATTGTTGTCAGCATCAGCTGAAAAAAGATACATGAAAATATTTTGAAAATTATAAAAATTATTGTTGTATGAAAAATAATCTTACTATCAACTTTTGGGGGAGATTTTGAAATTAAAATTTAAATATCAAATTAATTACTCGGTGATTGTCTCTCAAAATATAACCTAGTTTAAAATTTCAAATTTTTATTTGCCACTGCTGTATTTTATCTAACAAATAATGTTCTGGGAAATATACTTACTGAAGTATGTTCAATGATGTATCACTCTATCTAAAACCACTACTTTATTGATTTTTAAATATTAACCTAGATATTTGTACTTGGCAAGTACAAATATAATATACAAATATATTAATTTTGACCAAAAAATTTTTACAAATTATATTATACAAATATAATATACAAATATAATAATTTTGACCAAAATATTTTTACTGTCCTGTGTGGTGTATCTAATATTTATATTGTAGAATTAATAGGTTAAATTGATACTTAGTGATGTATACTTCCTCCTATTAAAGAATATTCAGGTTCTTATATTTTAAATCTTTAATCTGTTTTAGACATCAATATTGATGTATTATTGTACATCAAAACACTGTAATACAGACCTGTGTGACTACTTCTAGTAAGTGGGTAATGAAAAAATATTCTAGTATATAAGAACACCAGTTTTTTTTGTTGTTGCCAGGGTTATTTATTGTATAGAGATGTGAATAACCACAGCATGACAGCCACAAGAATAAGCCCTGAAACACTGGAACAGGATGGCACTGTGCTGTTACCAGGTATGTTACTCAACTAGTCATCTGTTGTCTTCACAGGTGATTCTAAGAGATGTGCATGTTAGGCCGCTGAGACATATAAAGAGTGGTTAGCAAGGAGCAGTGCTTGCTTACAAACAGATTGAAGCAATCTTGACATGCAGAACATTTTATAGTCTATATAAAATTAATGCATGTGAGAAAAACAGATACTGTAAATATAGTCTGAAGTGTTTAAATACTTATTTTCAAATTCTTGCCCAAATTCTTTAGCTTGTTTCCCCCCACCCTCACCCCACCATGCCTTTTTAGCTCCTAAATCAGTGGGGGGTCTTGGCTTTGTTGTTCTTAATAAACCTGGGACCCTGGCTCTTGAATAACCTTGGTGTAAAGAACCTTCTCTTTATTTTTACTTTAACAACAGTGTGCTTTGTGTTTTCTAATTTATTTTTAAAGGGTTTTCAGAGACAGAGGTTTTTAGGGTGGGTCAGAAATTTTAAAAATTCTTTTGTTTATACTTTTTGATAATATTCTGATAAGGCATTTTGGACACAATTCATGTTGCTGTAATTTTGAGGTTGTACATATGTATTTATCCTTCAGATCACTGTGCTATCTAAATTCTTGGGCAAATGCATAATATATTCTCCACTGTAAGGTATTTGAATTTGCTTATACTTTAATACCTTCTCTGTACTAAAATCTTCAGTGTTTAATACATCCACCAACAATTTCATGGTAAGCAGCAAAACTACTTCAAGGCACTTGGCCATCTGAAAAGGATTGAGAACTTCTGAAGAACACAGTGTGAAGGTTAATTGCTCCCTGGCTGCTTGTTAATTTAAAAAATTTTTTATAACCTCATGAAACATTTATTTGAATATAGCTATATATATATATATGTGTGTGTGTATATATATATATATCCAAATTAGTGTACCTGGTAAGCTAAATGTCACATTTCATGTGTGTTTCACAAATAAAGCTATGGAAAACAGATGACTTATTAAAGCCATTTGGTAGATAACACTGTTTTCAGATATGTCTACAGGAGGTTTGTTTGTTTTGTGTTTGTTTTTTAATCGTCACAAGTCCAAGGCCATGTCTCTGATCCCTCTGATCCTAGTGATGATGATGATAACAACAATAATAGCAAAAATGTTCAGAAATAGCATGTGCCCCATATATATATATATACATATGTTAAAAGTAATCATGTTTATTGTATAAATATCATATGAGCAAAATGAAATAAAAATTAATTGTAACCTCACTTCCCATCTGTAACCACTACTGACATATTAGTGAAAAATATTCATCCTTTTTTCTATGCATATTGTGTGCATACATGTACAAAAGTGATTGTATGCTATTTATTGCTTTTTTAACCTATCCCTTCCACTCAGTATTCTGAATATATTTCCAGGTCATTAAATAGTCTTCTATGACATCATGTTAGTGTCACAAAATATATTCCATTGATTAGTGTATTGAAATGGGGATGCCTTCTAATTTTGTGCAGAGTGAATCTCACTCCGGTGAGCACCTCCGTCACTCTTTGTATAAGTCATTTTAGGACGTCTTAATGGAAGAAAAGTTCTCAATCCCGTGCCCCACCCCCACCCCCCCAAAACAGATGGATAGGAAGGATTTGCTTTTGAAAAACCTTGGTCATTTAACAGAGACTGTAGCTGAGAAAGACCATTTGAAAATGGTCTACATGCAGCTGTTTTATGTATTCCATCATGGTAAAAAAAAAAAAATGACTTGTTAATATTCAGTTGAAAACCCTCGACTTCATTTAGTATATGAAATGTGACTTTTAACAATACAAATGTGGCTTTCTGTGTTTCACAAATAAGTACCATATTCATGGTGAGGAAGGAACCAGACTGGGTCAGAATAGTCCCATGCTGTGTGTCTTGATATTTTCCCGAAGATGCTGTCTTAGGACATCGCATGACGGAGACAGAAAGGATGACGAGCGCGATCTTTTTGAAATCGTGCGGCAGGAAGACTTGCCTTCAAGCCTGAAGAAGAAGCCTGTGGTTGTTTTCCCCTTTCTTTGACCTGGACGGCAGATTTCTTTGATAGTCCCCTTTTTTCCCCTAGCTAGGGGTTTATAGATGGTAATGAATACCATGTTTAAAATTGACAGAAATCTAGTAATTCTTTGAGCTTCATGTTCCAGCTTGTCTTATAGTCTGCTCTATAAATGAGTTATTCTCAGCCCAGCACTGATGAGCTGAAAGTGCACTTTTCCCCCTGTTAACTGTAACTTCAGCCTTGTGTGTTGGCGTGCCTTTTATATTGTACCCCTGTGTCGTTACTCTTTGTGTCTGGTGATGCTGCCTCCGACCACGAGGGCTTTGCTACTCTTCTTGCGCCGTTTCACTCCTCACCCCTGCATTTATCTGAAATTATAATGAGTTTTTCTTCTTTGCTTTTTAGTTTAAAATCTTACTGCTTAGAGCTTGAGAAGCATCTTTCTTGGGCCTCTTTGTATTCTGTACAGTGGACTAGGAACTCTTTCTTTCGATTTCTCCTCTCTTTGATTACCAAGTCTCTTGGGCTACCAGTGGGCCTTGTCTCCCAGTTTCTATTTCCAGTTTGTGATCACTGAATTCTCTATTTGGTAAGGGTCTGCCTGTGTTTTGCATATTTATAATAAGGAAGTATGCTAGTATGAAGCTCCTGGGCAAAGATATAGAGTAATCCAGCTTACTTGGGTGGGCTCCATTACTGCATTCCAAAACCAGACTTTTATGTTCTGCTGATTCAGGTGCAAATAGAAGTGAAATATTATTTCTTTGGCATTGTAATTAATGGAGAGATTCATCCTAGTTCTCTGCAGTTATTTTGGGAAGTGTGTGTGTGCTTTTAGACTTGCTTGCTGAACATTTGTTTTTTCAAAAGGATACAGTTTAATCTTAGATACTGAGCTGCTTGTAGTTTCATGTTATTTTAGTAGCAATCACTAACACATGTCCCAGCGGTCCTTCTGTAATACGGCTATCCCTTGTTAAAATTGTGCTTGTCTGCATATTTTGATCAAAGTATGTAGTGCACTGTTCTGCAGAGACTGTATAGTATTGATGAAATATGGCATTCCAGACAAAATATTAGCACTTTCAGACCAAAAAAGAGATAAATCAGCTTAGATGTGACTGTTTTATGAAGGATGAACATTTTAAAAGTGTATATAGCATGCTATATGCTGAAAATACTGGGACTAGGCATTAAACCTTGAAAACTGTACAGCCAGTTCTACTTTATAAAGCAAGGGATATCTGTAGATGGACAGCATAGACCTCAAATGCAGAAGCTTTAAGTCTGTCTGTATTTTTCTGTGACACTAATGACTGTGATGTGTGTCTGAAGGTAGAGTGTTGCCTACCTCGCATGTGATTGTATTGACATGGTTATAACCAACATTATAGTTTGTTCATCGTGGTGCATGTTTATTATCAGACTATATCTAATACTAATTCATTTTGAAATTAGGTGGACTCTCAGGTCCATGATTATGGAAGATTAATAAATGTAAGCACAAAATGTAATGCATATAATTAGTTGAATTGTTTAGTTTCTGCTAATCTGTAGCTCTTTATTAAAAAAGCACAGTCTCCTATTGAGTTTAAATTATCTTTATTGTGTGGAGAACTCTCATTCTGACTTCAGCAGAGGAGTAAAGTCATGTTGTGAGGTGTTTATTTACACTGGAATGTAATTGCTGTTTCTTCCTTTTGCACAGATTGTCACACTGAAGGTCAAAATATTTTATTCACTGATGGAGAATATATTAATCAGATAGCTGCTTCCAGAGATGTAAGTATTCTGAGTCATGAAAAGCTGGTATAAAGGGAATCCTTTTTTCATAAATTATTTGATTTTTATTAGGTGGGAAGCAGAGCCTTAAAAGATCCATTCATGTAACAGAATACTCTGGTTGTTTTATTTCTTTTAGGATGGGTTTGTTGTCAGAATATTTGCTACAAGCACAGAACCTGTGCTACAGCAAGAATTACAACTTAAACTGGCCAGAAAATGCTTGCATGCCTGTGGTATCTCACTATTTGATCTGGAAAAGGACTTGCATATTATAAGTAAGATGGTCAAAAAAACCCTTTCTTCCATATTTTATTTTCAGATTTTTTTTCTTTTGAAAACTAACATTGTGTTTTCAGCATTGTATTACAGCTTGTATTAGGTAGCTATTTTGCTGTCTGTTACTATGAAGCACACTTATGAGTAAACATGTACAAGTAACTAGGAGTAACTTGAAGCCTTTGATTTTTATTTGAACAAGTTTATCAGGATAGCCATGGAATGAGCCCATGGATTGTCAAAATGGTAATTGGCCTAGCATTTGATTTAAATTTTTTCATTTGGATATAGAAATACAGACATTCGCAGAGTATTTCTGGGATGTAGTATACTTACTCTTGCCATGTCATAGTAGTAAGTAGGATTAGTTTCCATGAGGGTCTCAATTTTGGTTTGCCATACTGCTCCCGATTTAGTAGTTCCTTGTGGGATTCTTTAGAAGACTCAGCTGTTTTGACTATTATCTTATTAAATGTATTAAATTTCATTAGTGATTTACCTTGCACATTTGTATGGTATTTTTTTTTCCATAGAAAAATACTGTATTGAACTCATCTTTTCCAAATTTCAAAATCCTGTAAACTTATTAATAGTTTATATAATTGGACAAACTCATAAAATGTGCTTATAAATGTTTACTCATAGTTTCACACCTTGAAAGTATGCAGAAGGATCTGTGTGTGTATATGCACACATATGCATTCAAATTCAGGAGTATCTACATGAAACCTTCTGTAGAAAAAACTTGGAACAGGGAATCTAAAATACCTTAATTCAAATATCTGCGTAGTATTGTTCAAACCCAAACACTCCCGTGTCAAGACCTACCTCACCACACTTTATATATTTGCTCATTTGTAGGCCAAACAGTATAATTATGAGGTGTGTGTGTATTAGTCACACACACTAGTTGGATACAAAGAGTTGTATCCAACTCTTTGTGACCCCATGGACTGTAACCCACCAGGCTCCTCTGTCCGTGGATTTCTTCAGGCAAGAATACTGGAGTGAGTTGCCTTTTCCTTCTCCAGGGGATCTTCCCGTCCCAGGGATTGAACCCAGGTCTCCTGACTGCAGGCAGATTCTTTACCATCTGAGCCACCAGGGAAGCCCTAATTATGAGGACCAAATAGGAGAGTCTCACGCATTTTGTAATGCCTGATGGCTAATAGACGCCCAGTAAAAATTAGTTCACTCATTAATTGAAGGAATTCAGCTAACATTGATTTAAACAATTCTTTCAACACTAAGAAAATAATTCGGCACGAATCTGAAACACCTGGGCTTCCCTGGTGGCCCGGTTGGTAAAGCGTCTGTCTGCAATGCAGGAGACCCAGGTTTGATCCCTGGGTGGGGAAGATCCCCTGAGAAGGAAATGGCAACCCACTCCAGTATGCTTGCCTGGAGAATTCCATGGACAGAGGAGCCTGATGGGCTACTGTCCATGGGCTCACAGAGAGTTGGACATGACTTAGCTGCTAAACCACAATCTGAAACAAATGAAGAAGCTTATGACAACTTTATTCTTGCTTGGAGTAGTGTAGCTACTGTTAATATTTTTTCAAATTGAGCCATATGACATACTGTGTCACCCTTATTTTTGAGTGATATTAATTGGATTAATTTTTTCGTTACTCAAAGTCATACAAGTTGTGGTTCAAGTTATTCATATAAAAACTATAATAGTATTTATGAAGTCTTACTGTATTGTCAGGCACCGGATTTGATGAGGAGTCAGCAGTTCTTGGTGCAGGACGAGAGTTTGCACTAATGAAAACAGCAAATGGAAAGGTAAATTACTGTTAGGATTAAAAATGAACATTATTTGCTCTAAGAGATGGTTGGTATAATCAGTTGATTAGCTTACATAGTTTACATGTATAAACAATCATGTTTTAAAGTTTGATTAAAGATTTTATAGTAAAATTTCATGTTGAAATAGTATTAAAAATTGTGACATTTGAGTATAAAACTTTCTAAACTTTATAAAATGTTCCCTTTATACAAATATTTAATTATGGAGCTCTTTGTGTAATTTTTTGAGTTGGGGTGGATTCACATTTGTGTTTATTTTGGATAGGATGTCCCTTGGAAATTTTTGTAAATGTGTAGACATTTAGACTACAAGTTGGGGAAAGTAGAAGGATGTACAGTTAAGTTGCAGATTGTAGAGGTCTATTTATAGAGATGGAAGCTTTTTTGTATCTGGTAGTGTGAGGATAAAGTAAGGTAATTAAAAGAACATGAAAGTGAAAATTATGAGGCATATACAGTATATTTGTATGTGAGGTTTTTTCCACTGGGAAAAATGAATTGAGAATTTTATAAATTTCCTTTTATGTTTGGAATATATTTATGGCATATATTTATTCATATTTATTCAGGATACTTACAAAAGATGATAAGTATCCTGAATAGATATGAAAAAACTATTGTGAACTGTGTATTTTTGCAGATATATGCCTATTTCTCTCCTGCTCAGTTCTCAGAAGTTGAATAGTATTAAAGAAAGAGTCTGAGTTCTTGTTGTTTTTATTTTCAATAAAGTATGGAAGTTTTTTTCTGTCATGTGAAACCTGGTGCACTAGTCCAAGAGGCACTGTAATTCCTGTTCTGTATTTTTATTTATACCCATTAAGATATATTACACTTTTGCCACCCCTAGGACTGTAGCCTGCTAGGCTCCTCTGTCCATGGCGTTCTCCAGGCAAGAATACTGGAGTGGGTTGCCATTCCCTTACCCAGGGCCTCTTCCTGATCCAGGGATAGAACCCACATCTCCTGTGTCTCCTGCGTTGCAAGCAGATCATTTACCACTGAGCCACCAGGGAAGCCCTAAAAAAATAAGAGTTTTTCGAATTCTTGTTGTTTTTATTCTCTGTAGAGCAGGGAAGTTTTTTTCTGTCATGTGAAACCTGGTGTACTACTCCAAGAGGCACTGTAATTCCTGTTTTGTATTTTTTTTTTCTGCACATGTTAAGATATATTACACTGGCAAATACCAGAGTCTCGGAATCAAACAAGGTGGTCCTTCAGCAGGAAAATGGGTTGAGCTGCCAATTACGAAATCCCCAAAGATCGTGCACTTTTCCGTTGGACATGATGGCTCCCATGCCCTTTTAGTCGCAGAAGATGGAAGCATATTCTTCACAGGATCTGCCAGTAAAGGAGAGGACGGAGAGTCGAGTGAGTGGACTGTTGAGTAGAAATGCTGGGGCATTTATTAACAAAGGGTGTATCAGTTTCAACAGCACTAGCCCTCCCAAACTAATAGACTTCATACCGAGGAGTACTCAGTCAGTGGTGGTGGGGCACTGTTCATTGAAGAACCGTGATTGCTGATTTCACACTAGAGTTCATATTCATGAATTTTTGTAGGCCTTATACATTGCATACATGGCTATTTATCTGTTTTTTCTGTTGGTGTCATTTTTTAAAACTTATTTATTCCAATATATTCTTTTAGGTTACCCCAAGGTTTTTAAAGAATATGTATTTCACGATGAAGTAAAACCTTATGGGAATTGTGTAATAGTATCAGTTATGAAACACTGTTCTTGGTGTTGTTTCATTATGATGAAATTCCCAAGCAGTGAAAAATTAAACAGTTTTCACTTATCTTTCCTGTGCCTCTGTTCAGTCTTCCTCAGTGTCCTTTGTCTCTTTTTGTAACTTGTACATAGTACATTGTTGCAGTTGCAGATGGGGTAGCATCTTAGGAGGATTAGGTCTGAAGTCAACATCTAATGTAGATATCATGTGTAAATAAAAGTTATCCTGAAAAAATCTTTTAAAATAGCCGTGAAATATATTGCCATATCTCAGAAACTCAGCCCAGCCAGTTTTTCCTTCTAGGATGTGGAGGACATGATTCTTCCTTTGCTTGACCACCAGATGACTTAGTTGCTGTATATATGTATATAGTTCATGTTACAGGAAAAAATACAGTGGTATTTTAATCCTAGAATGTACTCAGCACAGCAATATGTTTTTTTTCAGGAAGACATACAGGAACTGGGATTGACTGAGGGAACAGAAGATTGATATTTCCCATCTTTTGCTCATTTCAGGGATTTAGTTTTTGAGAGCAGAGGGTCCTTAAATCATCTGCATTTAAATCTATTTGCTCTCCCTCCATATGGACATTTCCCTTCCTTTCAGTCTCTGACTAGGAGTAAATACTTAATATGTGTTGAATGAATGAGAAGCTGGTTTTAAATACTTTCCAGGATCTCACAGAGGAATACATGTGAGATAGTTTCATAAAAAGGGATTTAAAATAGATACAGATGATAGTGGAATGGTATTGATAATGTAAGTAGCTAATCTAGAGACTGGGCTCCCTAGAAGTTTGGTAGAAAATTGCTATTTCTCTTTTGAAATTCCAGTGTACTACAAAGAAGAGGATCTGGTAGCAGTAGCCTGATAAATATTTAACAAGATGAGGCTTTCAGATTGACTCATTTAATTGACATGTTGGGAAGCTCAGGCCTTTGTGAAAATAAATAAATCAAGTGTATGATAAATGCAAATGATAGGATTTTTTTCCCTTGGGCTTTATATACAAATCATTATTTTTATTTGTAAATAGATGCCTTAAATTAAATATCTTTTTTTTTTTTAAGCTAAGAGCAGGCGGCAATCAAAACCTTACAAGCCTAAGAAGATAATTAAGATGGAAGGAAAGATTGTGGTGTATACAGCTTGCAATAATGGAAGTAGTTCTGTTATTTCTAAAGATGGAGAGCTATACATGTTTGGAAAAGATGCCATTTACTCTGATAGTTCAAGTAAGTTAAACACTATTTCACTTTTATGCACAGAAAGTCCTATACTACACCTTATGTATTACAAAGATGTATCTCGAAAAATAATATTTGTAACATGTTTTCTCTACATTTTTCCCATTTCTTTCCAAATACAGTGTTTTGTTCTTCCTTCCTGTCTTATTGTTGAGAATACTGTCAATAGTTCCCTGCAGAGCTAATCCTGGGAATTGCCTCCTGCAGTTCTACCTTACCTGTACTTTCTCTGAAAAGGTTTTTCTAGACTTCATGAGATGCCCATGTGACATGTTACTGGTGGTACTCTGGGGACATGATTTTCATGTCTTAGCAGATTTATAACTGATGGATTATTTATCTCCCCCTGTTGTTAGGTAGTCAGAGAAAGCCTGAAAGTGAACGTGCTAGTCGCTCAGTCGTGTCCGACTCTTTTGTGACCCCATAGACTGTGGCCCGCCAGGTGCCTGTGTCCATGGGATTCTCCAGGCGAGAATACTGGCGTGGGCTGCCATGCCCTCCTCCTCCAGGGAGTCTTCCTGACCCAGGGCTCAAACCCTTGTCTCCTGCATTGCAGGTGGATTCTTCATCACTGAGCCACCAGGGAAGCCGGTAGAGAAGGGCTGTCCCTCTCTCAGTTACTGTTTATCCCCCGTGCAATGTCTGGCACATTGTAGTCTCAAGAATTACTTAAGTGGCTGACTGATGACTTTGGGTAATGAATATGAGGGACAAAACTAGCCAAAGAGTTTTACATTTATAAACTGTTATCTCGAAAACTTGTCATACTTGGTTGTTATCTGGCATTTAGAAATGAGTATAATGATTGTAGCAACACGCCTGGAAAGGTTTTACATGAATCGAATATATAAAGCCTATACATTTTTTTATAATAAGGAAATCAGGATTAATGAAGTTTCTGATTGTCTCATGCTGAGGAGATGACATGTATTGAACAGTTATAACAGCCCATTATCAAGTTGAAAACTGTGCTCAGGTGGTTTATGTGAGTTTAGTGTGGGAATATTTAGTCTCAGGCCTCAGCTGTCAGAGTGAATCAAAATTTGAGGGTGGGCTCGTGTGTACCTTTTAAAAATAATATTCAGTAAAATTCAGTTCAGTTCGGTCACTCAGTTTTGTCCAACCCTTTGTGACCCCATGGACTGCAGCGACGCCAGGCCTCCCTGCCCATCACCAACTCCCAGAGCCTACACGAACTCAAGTCTATTGAGTCGGTGATGCCATCCAACCATCTCATCCTTTGTCATCCTGTTCTTCTCCCGCCTTCAATCTTTCCCAGCATCAGGATCTTTTCAAATGAATCAGTTCTTCACATGAGGTGGCTTTCAGCTTCAACATCAGTCCTTCCAATGAATATTCAGGGCTGATTTCCTTTAGGATGGACTGGTTGGATCTCCTTGCAGTCCAAGGGAGTCTCAAGAGTCTTCTCCAACACCAAGTTTAAAAGCATCAGTTCTTCGGCGCTCAGCTTTCTTTATAGTTCAACTCTCACATCCATACATGATTACTGGAAGAACCATAGCTTTGACTAGACAGACCTTTGTTGGCAAAGTAGTGTCTCTGCTTTTTAATATTCTGTCTAGGTTGGTCATAACTTTTCTTCCAAGGAGCAAGCGTCTTTTAATTTCATGGCTGATTGCTAAATTCCTCTTGGCTAAGGCTGATGGAAACTTCTGCCTTTATTCAGCAAATATTTATTGAAAACTAACAATACATCAGGCATTAGTGGACCAGACAGACATGTCCCTTTCTTTTTGAGGCTCTGAGAGACAGAAGGATGGTAAAGAACTTAAATGCTGCTCCTGCTACTGCTAAGTCGCTTCAGTCGTGTCCAACTCTGTGCAACCCCATAGATGGCAGCCCATCAGGCTCCACCATCCCTGGGATTCTCCAGGCAAGAACACTGGAGCTGGTTGCCATTTCCTTCTCCAGTGCATGAAAGTGAA
>SJYX01010241.1:94429-155776 GCA_006410675.1 Oreotragus oreotragus
CTGTCTTGCATACAGGGTCCTCATTACCATCTTTCTAAATTCCATATATATGTGTTAGTATACTGTATTGGTGTTTTTCTTTCTGGCTTACTTCACTCTGTATAATCGGTTCCAGTTTCATCCATCTTATTAGAACTGATTCAAATGTATTCTTTTTAATGGCTGAGTAATATAATGCTACTGGATAAGGTTAAATGCTTTGGTCAAATTTAAAATTGATGTGAAAATATCAAGATAATATGGGTGGCACTTGGATATGGCAAGTAGAATGATTGTGGTATGTGAATAAGTGAAATTTAGGAGCTAGCTGTCTGTTGGGTTGTGGAAGAATGCTTTGTAGATTATAAAGGATTGAAAAAATAAGTGCTTTGGAAAATCTCACAGGTTTCTATAGAAACAATGTTATTTCAGAATACTCTGGGGTGTGTTTTACTCTGTTTTGCTGAGAAGGGTCAAAGTAAGTAAAGTACGGGATTCAAAAACTCCTTTGTGCTTAGGTCAGGGAAGTTTGAAATCTAGTAACCCTCCTAAGCATTGTTGGAGGTGCTGCCGCTGAGAGCTAGCATTCAGAAGTAGGCCTGAGCTAATGCCAGAGTGAAGGTTTGTCGCAAGTCTGGATGAGAGCATTTTAAGATTTTGAAACTTCATTACATAACTACTAAACTAATTTACAGACGCCCTGCCTGTCTTTTGGCCACTGTTCCCATTTTGGGGTTATTTATCCCAGAAATGAAAAGCCCTGCATTGCGGTGGTCGTTTTACATTACTGATGATCAGTTAAAGGCTCAGAAAGGCTTTTTAGTTGTTTCTTACCAAATTTGTTTCTTTCCTGTAGGTTTGGTAACAGATTTGAAGGGCCATTTTGTAACTCAGGTAGCTATGGGCAAAGCTCATACATGTGTCTTAATGAAGAATGGGGAAGTTTGGACATTTGGTGTGAATAATAAAGGACAGTGTGGACGAGACACCGGTGCCATGAACCAAGGTGGGAAAGGTAGGTGTTTAGTGTGTGGATATAAAGTTTTATGTTGTCTTTTCAACAGTTTTCCAGAACATTATGGTAAAGAATAATGTTGCAACCAAGGTGGCTTTTGATTTTATACTTAATACATTATGAAAACTACTAAATTTCTTTATTTATTTGACAGTCTGTCACTCACTGGAATAATCAGTATATTTTAGACTTCTGATTTCCGAACAAATGAGCTTATTTTACTTGTATGGTTTCCTTATTTTTATAACAAATGTAATACTTTTTTGATTTGACATTTTTAGTAACTGAATTATCCCAGAAAAGTGCGTTTTTGAAACTCTTTGTTATTAGGTCCTTTTATACCCCACGTTTCAGTTATAACAATTTTTGGTAGCAGTGTATCTGCAAATATTATCTTCCTGTTTGACAGCAGGTACTACCTGTGATTTAATCAGTTCTTTACACTAAGAGTTCTTCACAGCTAAAAGTATCTGTAGGAATCCTTGACCCTTTACCAAGAGTGAAATTATAGGCGATCCTTATATAGTGTATCCTTTGCCCCAAGACTCAGGCTGTTGAAGGGGAAGGAGAGGAGTTAGTCCTTTGCTGTGCTTATTGTGAATTTCTTGTTTGATCTTTGTGTGTTGGTTACAGTTGTGTCTACCTCATTCTTACTCTCAGTTTTTACTTCTAGCTACTATTGGTATTGTCCTATAGTCTTCACTACAATTTCTGGTTTTCTCTTCCTAATTTTATATGGATGGAGAGTAGGGAATAGAGACATATTATTAGAATTAAGCACTGAGCTGTGTTTAAAACACGAATGCGTTTGAGGGTTAATATTTGCATAAATTAACAAAAACAAGTTTAATTAATTTGGGACCTTCTTGATGGCAGGCTCATCTGGATTTCAGGAGCCCTCTTATTTTTTTTCCTTACCTTGTTTATGGCCTTCCCTGGTGACTCAGATGGTAAAGAATCTGCCTGCAATGTGGGAGACCCATGTTCAGTCCCTGGGTCAGGAAGATCTTAAATGTGTGTTTAAAATACTCTAATTTTTAAAAGAGCAAGTCTGCTAGAGCATATTGATATTAAAGAAGAAGGAAGAACAAAACACAAAAATTAATTATTCCTAAATGGATTTTTTTCCCCCTTCTTTCTGAACTAGTGAACCATAAATTTGGATAACACCTATTAGGCATAAAGGAGAGAAGCAGCTTAGTTCTACATGTTGTATAAATGTCAATTCAAGTTATATTTTATAAAGCGTTCTGAGCTGAACAAAACTGTTTATTATTCCTAAACTCTTTCATGAAATTTTGGAATATGTTTATAGCTATGTCCTGAATTCTTAGAGTACATTTTGTAATAACCAAAATGAAATTGTTATGTTGTTCTTGTTTTTTACTTAATGTAAATTAAATCCACTCTCTTAGTAAGTAATACATAAGAAAGCAAACTGGTAGGGTAAGATCAATAATAAATACAGGTTGCAAAGAAATAAAGGATTAAAAAAAGTTTTTTTAAAAGACAACAAAAGTATAGAAAATAATATTGCAGTATAAAAATTGTATATCTACTGCATTTTATCATTTTTCAGTAAAAAATATATTTATGGATGAGATTATAAATCAGATTCAGGTGTCCCACATTCCCCTTCTAAGACTTTATACTCCATGTCTACCCAGTATTAATCATGATCATAACCTTGATTAATATCCTTTCAGTCATGTTCCTATATTTTTACTTGTTTTTACATATTTTATATATTACATGCTCATATACTATGCATAAAAAGATATTTTATAATGCGAATCTATTTATGTTTTTTTTTAATCTCGTCATTGTGTTTGAAATATGGCCACACTGGTACATACGGATCTAGATGACTCATGTTAATGGCTGTGTAATAAACCATACCACTAACATATCGCACTTTATCCATTCTCCTGCTGATAGTTTATTTCTAATTTTTCACTATTGTAAATAATTTTAAAGCCTCCTTTATTCATGTTTCATGGCAGAAATGTGGGAGACTCTGCTCTGTGTAAGTTCTGTGTTGTACATTGCAGGTTCAATGCTAGATTTTTCTTGAGAGAGGTTGTACCACTGTATATTCTTACAAGTAAAGTCTCATTTTCTAATAGTATCCACAGGCTGGTTTTGTTCTTTTGATGGCTATGACAAGGTTTTTCATTGTAATTTTTTTTTATATTGAAGTATAACATACATGCAGAAAATTTTACATAGAATAAGTACACATCTTGAATTGCCACAGAATGAACACATTCATGTAATCAGCACCAAGATTAGGAAATATTACCAGCACCCCAGGAAGCCCCCCTTCATGTGCCTCTCCAGTTACTGTCTACCTCTCTACCTAACACTGTCATTTACTTTTGTATGTATTTTGTATACACTATATAAATGGAATCATGTAATATGAGCTCTTTTGTATTTCTATGAGATTATTCCATGTTGTTACCAGCTAGTTATAGAGTGTTCATTATCACTGTTGTAGAGTATAACATTGTGTGACTATACTACAGTTTTAAAATCTTTTCTAGTGTGATGGACATTGAGATAGTTTATAGTTTGAGTTATGTTAGTGTTGCTGTGAACATTCTAGTAAATGTTGGTGAAAATATGAGTCCCCTTTTTTTTAATATTTAGAAGTATAATTGCTGATTTTCTCTTGTAATTTACATTCCCTTGATATTAATAACGAGTTAGATTCTTTTCAAACTTTTCTTATTTGCCTTTTTCTTCATTGATTTGTAGGAATATTTTGTATATTTATTGTATGCATTGGAAATATCTTTAACCAACCTGTGGCTTATCATCTACATATTTTTTATGGTTTCATTTGTTGTATTTAATTTTTAAATATTGATGACAAGTTCTTCATTATTTTTCTTTATACATTTTTGCTTTATATAGTCAGATCGGGACCTTTGTCTACCATATGAATTAGAATCAGTGTTTTTACTTGTCACTGTGACTGAGATTGCTTTGAATTTAGAGATTGATTTAAGCATGATGGTTATAGTACTGCTTGGGTGATTAAATAAGGAATATACATGTAGAGCCGGCTACAACGTATTTTAGTTATTGTTGTTAAAAGTATGGCACATGACTTTCTAAGGATTGCTTTATTCTAACTCTTGACATAGTTATTCAGTCTTGATCATCTAATTTCTTAACCTGTCCATAGCTTAGAAGTGGCAAAAATTAAAAAAAAAAAAAGAGATTACACATCCTATGAGTTCATTTTTTGATTAGACAGACCTGTACCACATCTAAGTGTAAGTGATCAGAGAATAAGGTGGACTAAGGATAAGAGATAAAGTGAATAAGATATAACCTTATGTTTAAGGATCTAGGTCTGCTTGGAAAGACAAACATAAAAAATAATTCTTTCATTCCCACAAATTTGCTCTTTCATTTTATGGTCTTGTAGCACTTTATGTTCTTCACAGTTCTGTCATAGTTGTATGTTTATACTTTTCAGTATGGTTATTTGATTAATGTCTATTTTTCTTACTAGCTTTTAGGCTTTATAATTGTCACTTATTATCATCGTCCTTCATGTCTAGAGCAGAGATTTGAAAACTGTAATCTGATGCCTTAACTTCTCAGTGGCCTGTTTCTGTATGGCCCTTCAAACTAAGAATGTATATTACATTTATAAAAGGTTATTTTTTAAAAACTATGAACCATGCCGTGTAGAGCCACCCAAGACAGACAGGTCATGGTGGAGAGTTCTGACAAAATGAGGTCCACTGGAGAAGGGAATGGCAAACCACTTCACTATTCTTGACTTAAGAACCCTGTGAACGGGATGAAAAGGCAAAAAAGATACGACACCGAAAAATGAACTCGCCAGGTCATAGGTGCCTAATATGCTACTGGAGAAGAGTGGAGGCATAACTCCAGAAAGAATGAAGAGATGGAACCAAAGTAAAAACAATGCCGAGTTGTGCATATGATTGGTGATGGAAGTAAAGTCTGATGCTGTAAAGAACAGTATTGCAGGGGAACCTGGAATGTTAGGTCCATGAATCAAGGTACAGTGGAAGTGGTCAGACAGGAGATAGTAAGAGTGAACACTGACATTTTAGAATTCAGTGAACTAAAATGCACTAGAACGGGCGAATTTAATTCAGATGACCATTATATCTACTACTGTGGGCAAAACCCCTTAGAAGAAGTGGAGTAGCCCTCGTAGTCAACAGAAGAGTCTGAAATGCAGTAGTTGGGTGCAGTCTCAAGAATAACAGAATGATCTCTGTTCATTTCCAAGGCAAACCATTCAGTATCATAGTAATCCAAGTCTGTGCCCCAAACAGTAATGCTGAAGAAGCTGAAATTGAACAGTTCTATGAAGACCTACAGACCTTCTAGAAATAACAACAAAAAAAGATGTCCTTTTCATCATAGTGACTGGAATGTGAAAGTAAGTAGTCAAGAGTTAACTGGAGTAACAGGCAAGTTTGACCTTGGAGTACAAAATGAAGCAGGGAAAAGGCTAACAGTTTTGCCACGAGAAAGCACTGGTCATAGCAAACACCCTCTTCCAACAACACAAGAGAAGACTCTACACATGGACATCACCTCAATACCAAAATCAGATTGATTATATTCTTTGCAGTCGAAGATGGAAAAGCTCTATACAGTCAGCAAAACAAAATCGGGAGCTGTCTGTGACTCAGATCATGAACTCCTTGCAAAATTCAAACTTAAACTGAAGAAAGTAGGAAAAACCACTGGACCATTCAGGTGTAACCTAAATCAAATCCCTTATGATTATACAGTGAAAGTGACAAATAGATTCAAGGGATTAAATCTGATAGACAGATTGCCTGACGAACTATGGACGGAGGTTCTTGACATTGTATAGGAGGAGGTGATCAAACCCATCCCCCAGAAAAAGAAATGTGAAAAGACAAAATGGTTGTCTGCGGAGGCCTTACAAATAGCGGAGAAAAGAAGAGAAGGAAAAAGCAAAGGAAAAAGGAAAGATATACCCATCTGAATGCAGAGTTCCAAAGAATAGCAAGGAGAGATAAGAAAGCTTTTCTCAGTGATCAGTGCAAAGAAATAGAGGAAAAGAACAGAATGGGAAAGACTAGAGATCTCTTCAAGAAAATTAGAGATACCAAGGGAACATTTCATGTGAAGATGGGCTCAATAAAGGACAGAAATGGTATGGACCTAACAGAAGCAGAAGATATTAAGAAGAGATGGCAAGATATTAAGAAGAGATGGTAAGAATATGCAGAAGAACTATAGAAAAAAGATCTTCATGACCCAGACAGCTATGATGGTGTGGTCACCTGCCTAAAGCCAGACATCCTGGAATGCTAAGTCAAGTGGGTCTTAGGAAACATCACTATGCACAAAGCTAGTGGAGGTGATGGATTTCCAGGTGAGCTACTTCAAATCCTAAAAGATGATGCTGTGAAAGTGCTGCATTCAATATGCCAGGAAATTTGGAAAACTCAGCAGTGGCCACAGGACTGGAAAAGGTTGGTTTTCATTCCAACTCCAAAGAAAGGCAGTGCCAAAGAATGTTCAAACTACCACACAAAGTCAGTCATCTCACATGCTAGTAAAGTAATGCTCAAAATTCTCCAGACCAGCCTTCAACTGTACGTGTACCAAAAACTTCAAGCGGCTCAAGCTGAATTTAGAAAAGGCAGAGGAACCAGATGTCAAATTGCCAACTTCCATTGGATCATAGAAAAAGCAATAAAATTCCAGAAAAACATCTACTTCTGCTTTATTGACTATGCCAAAGTCTTTGACTGTGTGGATCACAACAAACTGTGGAAAATTCTGAAAGAGATATGAATACAAGACCACCTTACCTTCCTCCTGAGAAATCTGTATGCAGGTCAAGAAGCAACAGTTAGAACTGGACATGGAACAACAGACTGTTTCCAAAGTGGAAAGGGGTATGTCACCCTGCTTATTTAACTTATATGCAGAGTATACTGGAAAGGATGACTCACAAGCTGGGATCAAGATTGCTGGAAGAAATATCAGTAACCTCAGATATGCAAATGACACCACCCTTATGGCAGAAAATGAAGAGGAATTAAAGAGCATCTTGATGAAGGCAAAAAGAGGAGTGAAAACGTTGGCTTAAAGCTCACTGTTCAAAAAACTAAGATCATGACATCCGGTGCCATCATTTCATGGCAAATAGATGGAGGGAACAATGGAAATAGTGACAGACTTTATTTTCTTGGGCTCCAAAATCACTGCAGGTGATGACTGCATTCATGAAATTAAAAGATGCTTGCTCTTTGGAAGAAAAGCTATGATGAACCTAGACAGCATACTAAAAAGCAGAGACATTACTTTGCTGACAGCGGTCCGTCTAGTCAAGGCTGTGGTTTTTCCAGTGGTCATGTATGGATGTGAGAGTTGGACTATAAAGTTGAGTCCTGAAGAATTGATGCTTTTGAACTTGGTGTTGGAGAAGACTCTTGAGAGTCTGTTGGACAGCAAGGAGATCCAACCAGTCCATCCTAAAGGAAATCAGTCCTGAATGTACATTGGAAGGACTGATGTTGAAGCTGAAACTCCAATACATTGCCCACCTGATGCGAAGAACTGACTTAAAGACCATGATGCTGGGAAAGATTGAAGGCAGGAAGAGAAGGGGATGAAATAGGATGAGATGGTTGGATGGCATCACTGACTCAATGGACATGAGTTTGAGTAAGCTCCAGAAGTTGGTGATGGACTTAGAAGACTGGTGTGCTATAGTCCATGGGGTCGTAAAAGTTGAAAAAGGGTTGAAAAAGACTGAGCGACTTAAGTGATTTTTGTAGAAGAGTGACATAGACTTATGTAGCCCCCAAAGCCTAAATTATTTACAACCTAGCCCTTTACAAAAAAGTTAGTTGATTCTGCCATAAAGTAATGTCTGGGGGCATAGTTGGTGTTTAATTAAAAAAATATTTGAATGAATTCTAACACAAATAAGCTTTAAGTGAGATATTTACAGGCTTTGAAGAGATAATGACTTACCCGGAAAGAATTGCAAGTGTTTTCATAGAAAATGACCTTGGAGCTGAGTTCTTGAAGGAGTTTCTCTCCAGATGAGATAGGAAGAGGCATCTGATAAATGAGATACAGAGATACAGGTAGAGCAAAGATGAGCAAAGGCCCTGAGCCTGCGAAAGGGCACCTGATGTTCAGAAAGCACAGGGAATTTGAATTCAGGTGGAATGTAATTTGCATAGAGGGAATGAGCTTGGAGGAAGCTGGGAGCAGTTTTGTGACTGACTATATCTTGCTAAGCAGTTTTGTTCCTTTGAAGACCTTGGAAAGGCATTAGAAGTTTGTAGTTTGTGAAGTCATAGGGTCAAATATATATTCTAAGAAGCTGATTTCTAGCAATGAGAGAATATTGATTGACTCTAGCAATGAGTGAAGGAGGTCTTGGCTTAGAATGTGGTTAGGACACTTTCTTTGGTCTGTTGAATGAAAGTATTGGTGGTGAGGATGGACAGGAGGGACTAAAACCAGAAAAAACTAGAATTAACGAATGACAGATAATTACAGTTAAGAAATACTCCTGCCATCACTGCCTCTTTTTGCAGAAAGGAAATGAAGAGAGCATTTATTGGTGGTTCCTAAATTAAATGTTATTTTTGTTACTGTTATATTTTAGCATACCTTTGTATATTCAATTGGATTAGTTTGTGTTATGTGTTTTTTTTTAATGGGGAAGTAAAATTACCAGTTTTTAAACATGGGAATAATCTAGATGAAAATGATAGACTGATCTTTTAAATAGGGTTTGGAGTTGAAAATATGGCCACCGCAATGGATGAGGACCTGGAAGAGGAGCTGGATGAGAAGGACGAGAAGTCCCTGATGTGCCCTCCCGGCATGCACAAGTGGAAGCTGGAGCAGTGCATGGTTTGCACCGTGTGCGGAGACTGCACGGGCTACGGGGCCAGCTGCGTCAGCAGCGGGCGCCCAGACAGAGTCCCTGGAGGGTAAGAGCGCGCAGTGCTTGAGAGGGAAAGTGATAGTGGAGAATAGGCCAAGCCCTTTCTCACAGTTGCGCTTGAGTGTATTCTGTGGTGGTGGTTCTTACAAAGCATATTGGCATACACCTATAATTCTTATATTTATTTTCGATTGTAATAATTTCTAAGTCATTCTTATTTTATTTAAGGTGCTTCTCTTTCATTTAATTTATTTAAACCTTTATTATTTACCACCTCCCACCTCAAGTCCTCAGTTCCTTTTATTACTTAAATTTTTATTTCACAAAAAAATGTACAGAGGTTTTTTTTTATATATTGAAGAATCTGTTTCTACCCAGGACTATTATTGCTTGTTTAAAAAGTAATGGTTTTTGTTTTGTTTTTGATGGTGGTTTTTGTTTTGTTTTAACATATTTATTTATTCTAATTGGAAGCTAATTACGATATTGTGGTTTTGGCCATACATGGGCATAAATAAGCCATGGGTGTACATGTGACCCAGCAAGCTGAAGCCCCTCCCACCTCCCTCCCCATCCTGTCCCTCCGGGTTGTCCCAGGGCACCAGCTTTGAGTGCCTGCTTCATGCACCGCACATGCACTGGTCATCTGTTTTACATATGATAATATATGTTTCAGTGCGATTCTCTCATATGGTCCCAACCCTTGCCTTCTCCCACAGAGTCCAAAAGTCTGTTCTTTACATCTGTGTTTCTTTTGCTGTCTTGCGTATAGGGTTGTTGTTGCCGTCTTTATAAATTCCATATATATGTGTTAATATACTGTATTGGTGTTTCTCTTTCTGACTTACTTCACTCTGTATAATAGGCTCCAGTTTAATTCACCTCATTAGAACTGACTCAGATGCATTCTTTTTTATAGCTGAGTAATATTCCATTGTGTATGTGTTCCTTATCCATTCATCTGCCGATGGACATGTAGGTGGCTTCCATGTCCTAGCTATGGTAAACAGTGCTGCAGTGAACACTGGGGTTCATGTGTCTCTTTCACCTTGCTGGTTATTTCTTTAAAAAGATGAATGGTTTCTGTTTTCACTAATAGCAGAAGAAGGCACACTTTTGAAATACTGCCATAGCGGCTCATATAATTCTTTAATGTTGTCAGCTCAGTGGATGTAAAGTGATGTCCCATCATTATTTTCATTTATATTTCCATGACTCACATCTCTCCTGGCTTTTTAAATATACTCTTCTGTGAGTTTTTTCTTGAAAATCTTTGCCTGTGTTAACAATTGGAAGGTGTTATCTGAATATTCTTAGTATTAACCATTTTCTGTTTTCTCTGCACATGTTTCCCGATTTACTGATGACCATTTAGCCTATATTAAATGATGATAAATTAATCTATATTCTATTATTCAGAAGCATTTAAACATTTTTTATAAGCAAATATGTTTTTCTTTGAAATTTTTGAATTTTCTGTCTAGACTAAAATGGTGTCTCAATTTCTAGTTGATTATATGATACCTTAAATATTCTTCTAAAACCTGTTTTATTTCCTTAGATTTTAATGTCAATAGAAATGATTTTGATGTGGGGTAGATATCCAACTTTATTTTCTTACATATTATGTAGTCAGTTGTACAGTCATTACATTTGAATTGGCTACCAGATTTATCATTTATTGTATTTCCTTATATATCACAACCTATTTCCTCAGACTCTATTGATCCAGTCTGATGCTAATATTATGTGGTTTATATTTTGTATAGTAAGGTTAGCTTCTCTCTCAGTGTCTTTTTTATCATTTGGGGGACTATTCTTAGATAGTTAATTAAAATATAACTTTAATTGAAGTTATCACCAACTCAATGGGCATGAGTTTGGCTAAACTTCGGGAGTTGATGATGGACAGAGATGCCTGGCATGCTGCGGTCCATGGGGTTGCAAAGAGTCGGACATGACTGAGCGACCAAACTGAACTGAACTGATTAGTTTTAGAATTGATTTTTATGGTATTAAATAATTCCATTCAGTAACATGATGTGTTTTTCTACTTATTCTGATTTTATTTTTATTTTAATTGGAGTATAGTTGATTTATAATGTTTTGTGAGTTTCAAGTGTACAGCAAAGTGAATCTGTTATACACATATCCACTCCTTTTTAGTTTCTCTTTTCATATAGGCTTTTAGAGTATTGAGTTCCCTATACGGTAGGTCCTTATTAGTTAGTTATCTGTTTTATATGTAGTAGTATGTGTGTGTTGGGGAAGGCAATGGCACCCCACCCCAGTACTCTTGCCTGGAAAATCCAATGGACGGAGTAGCCTGGTGGGCTGCAGTCCATGGGATTGCTAACAGTCAGACAGACTGAGCGACTTCACTTTCACTTTTCTCTTTCATGCATTGGAGAAGGAAATGGCAACCCACTCCAGTATTCTTGCCTGGAGAATCCCAGGGATGGGGGAGCCTGGTGGGCTGCCGTCTATGGGGTCACACAGAGTCGGACACGACTGAAGTGACTTAGCAGCAGCAGCAGTATGTATGTGTCAATCTCAATCTTCTAATTTATCTTTAAGTAAAATTTATCTTTCAATAAATTGAATAAATTTATCTAATTTATCTCTTCTCCTTACCCCCCAATAAGTTTATTTTCTGTATCTATAATTCTATTTCTGTTTTGTAGATAAGTTCATTTGTAGCTTTTTTTGTAGATTCAACATAAAATTGATATCATATATTTATCTTTCTTTGACTTAAACTATTATTTTAAAACAGGTCATGAATTTCTTTAACGCTTGGATCTCTGCCGTCATTTGTAGTCTTTTTCTAAGACTTCTTTATGGCCAAATATCTATTAATTTGTGTTGAATATGAGTTTTTTCTGTGTGGAATTATCAAAGATCACACTGAATACTAAATTAGTGGCATATAGTTTTCTTTTTAATCAATAAACTGTCCAACTTTAGAAGCTCTAGGAACTGTCACTTCCAAAGTTGCATTATGCTTGTTATAATTATCCTTTTTATTCTTGTTGGGTCTCACCCCTCCCCCAGGATTCTGTTGTATTATCATTTTAAAGTTATTATGTGGATTTGTCAGAATCAGAATGTAGTTTTCTCCTAAAATGTTGGATAGAATTTTGAGTTGTTGTTTATAGCTAATACAATGGGATATCCTTTGGGAGATGAAATTAATTACCATACGTCTTTGTATTATGATAGATCTTATCTTTCTAAGATCAGATTATCTATGATAATTAGCCAACTTTTGGAAGTAGGGGGAATCTTTTGAAGAAAAACTCAGAGTGAGACTAGCCGCTTCTTGATCTCTGGCTTCCTTATTTGACACCTTGTTAGTACTTAGGTGCTTCTTCCCAAATAATGTCTGGATTTCCTATATTTGTGGGTTTATAACTTGGCCTAAGATAGTTAATTAGATCATGTGTGTGTAATAGGCTGTTTCTTTTAGGCTGTTGGACTATTATGATTTTTTAAGAATAAATTTTCTTTGCATTTTTAGCCTATGTTAAAAAATATTTTGGCTTTCTTTGTTAAAGGATAATATTTCTTCTAGAAAATTGTATGGGTCTGTTTACTCTATTTAAACCCCTAACTTGTTTATTTTAAAATTTAATTTGGATAAAAGAAAGATTCTGTGTTTTTTTGTTTTTTTTTTTAATTGAGATTGAAATTTAGCTTTTTGGATTTCTCCCAAGCTGTATTTCCATTTAAAATTAGGTGTTCCCAATCTCTGAACTTAAGCCATTAATAAATATAAATTAATTTCTGAATTCTTTAGTCCTTCTTAAAGTTAATTCTTATTCTTTATATGCTTTTCCCCAGAGATATACTGTCAGTTTCCAATAATTTTTTATAGATTTAAATGGACAGTATCTAACCACATCCAGTAATTTCTTTATTAGTGAAGCGAAAATAAATACATGAATAAAGTCAGCCTAGGAATAAACATGCAGAAAACTGCTATTACAAATGACTTCAAATATTACAGAATTTTTGTAATGTTTGTGAAAGGAGAGAATGGGAGATGATGGCATGTAAAGGAAAGAAAGGGGTAAGGAGACAAAATGCATGAAGCTGGCAGGCTGAGCTCACTCCCTGAAGTCTGCCCACATACGTAACTTGTCTGGGAAATAGCAGTGTTGTTTATTTGCTGTCCGTTTAGTACTGAAGCTGCTGGTGCCTCACTAACTATGAAAACTTCTAAAAGACTGTTTAATAGAAGCCTTGAAGACAGCAGAATCCATTTGTATTTTCTGTAGAAATATATTCATCATGCCTATTAGGTGTTTTTAGTATATCAATTCATACTTAATTACTCATCATTTCATACCTTTTCTTTAAAATTGACAAATTCTGGTCTTCTGAAGGGGTGATTGCATTGCAGACTCATTTAAGCTAATCTTAAAAATGCAGAAAAGGTGTTATGGAGTTTTAAAGAAAGAAAAGGACTCCTGCTAATAAATAATTTATTTGTTTTTAGGATCTGTGGTTGTGGTTCTGGAGAATCTGGCTGTGCTGTATGTGGATGTTGCAAGGCTTGTGCGAGAGAATTGGATGGTCAAGAGGCAAGACAAAGAGGAATTCTTGACGCAGTGAAAGAGATGATACCTTTAGATCTTCTGTTAGGTAGTGATTCTGAAAGTTTAAACAATTCCTTATAGACATGTTAAAAAACTAAGGTAATAGTTAATTATGCAGTGCTGCTTGTTTGGTAAATGACAATTTATCTTTGATTAAGGGATGAGTTGCTTTTTTCCTAAAATTCTTGCAGTAAAAATCATTTGTGTTTTAGACATTGTTTTTGTTAGCTTATTCCCTTGAATTTCATTTAGTTCTTTCGTATCTATTATAAAACTAATTGATTGATTGTCATCATCCAGCTGTCCCAGTGCCCGGGGTTAACATTGAAGAACACCTTCAGTTACGCCAAGAAGAAAAACGGCAACGTGTAATCAGGAGACACAGATTAGATGAAGGAAGAGGTAAGATGTAGCTGCAGAGAAAATATGTATGAAAATCCATTTTCTTACACTGAGACCACTTAGAAGTTTATAAAATAGGCTTATTTGGTACGCAATTAAAATTAGTAACATTCTAGTAACTTATGAAAGTCATGTGAAAATATTTTGGGTATTTACAGTTGTGCTAATACATACATTTATTTCATTAGTGTGTCTGTCGCTTAAGTCAGCCATGTTAAGAATTGTGCCATATGACAAGCATCAAAGACTATTATCAGTGGCAACTTTTAGAAAAAAATTCTAGGCACTCTCCTCCACCTGTATTTAAACATATGTACTTAACTATGAATGCCAAATTAGTATTTTAAGTTCTGCTTTCTTACTCATTTATAGTCATTATCATTTGGACATGGTCTTACCACTCTTCCTTCCAGTTTAGTGCATAAAGTACGCTTTTATGTATCTTTCTGGAAAAAAGCTTATTCTGGTTATGTACAAGAAGGGTAAGTTAGATGGTCTGCAGGTTTTAATTGCAAAGATAGATATATTATTTATTTTTTCCCTATTGTTCTCGACCATTTCTCAGCCTGAAAAATACATTTAACAGTGATTATAAATATTTTATTATATATCCAACAAGCAGAGGTAAATATAAGTATTACTAAAGTTATTGTTGTCCAATAGATTTTTTTCTTTGCAGAATTAAGACATATTGTTACAAAGGTCTGTGATTTTATTTCTTTGCTAGGTAAAATCTTAATTAGAAATATTTAGTGATATTGTATATTTTAATATTTATTAGAATGGCATGATATTTGATACAGGAGATAAAACCTTTTACTCATTGAACCATCATTACAGACTTTTTAGGCATTCCATTTTTATAATATAAAAGGGAGTAAGTATAAAATGTGTAGTACACATAGTAAATTCTTTTTAATAAAAACTCAGGTCATAAAACATCTGCTTAGAACTTGAAAATTATTCTTTGTAGTATCTAATAAGCAATGTTGAGGAATTGATACAGTGAATATTTGCTGTTAGTTTGGCTTTGTTTACATAAAGTCATTGCCTTTAAATGATATTTTAATGAGACTAATGTAAATATATACTGTTATTTACATTATATAAATGGGAAGATTGCATATTAAATGTTTTGTAGAGAATGTGGTAAAATTTAAGTTCTGATGCATAGTAATTAAGTAATAATTCCTTTTGATTTACTCAAGGTTAAGTATCAGTAATGCATTTACTACCTGTTTTTTCTTTTTTTTTTGGAGATGTTAGCTTGAATCATACAAAATCACCTACAAAACCTCCACTTTCCTATGTTTCAACCTAAGTATAGCAAATCCTTACGATGACATTTAAGTATTTGCCTAATGTGTATCTTAGTAAAATTTTACCTTCCTCTGTCAAAAGATATTCTCTTGGTACAGTATATTTCTGTATATCAGAAGCAATAAAAGAATATTGATTATGCACTGGTTATTCAACAAAACTTTGTGATTGCAGAATATTCTTTTGCATATATTTTAAGATGTATCACGGACCTTTAAAACATATACTCTTTCAAGTTTAAAAAAACTCCTTTATTAAATATTTATGGAAATTAGATTATTGTATCTGTGCTTTAACAAGCTTTCCAGGTGATTCTGAGGGTGCTGGAGTATGAGAACCGCTACTCTAGGGCGGTAATGTTCAAAATTTGTTCCATGGATCTTCACTCTCAGAATCAACTTGGGCCTCATGCTTTCTGCCTGCCTGAGGGTCTTCAATACAGATTTGAGTCACATGCACAGCATTCTAGAATTCCTGTTTGGTATATTATTAGTGAGGATTGTTAGTCTTGTTTTGTCCTCATGAGAAACAGGAACGTCAAATAAATTTTTAGTGCTCCAGCTGCCACACATAGTTGTCAGCGGCCCGCATCACCACCCCCTGCCTCGCCACCTTGGCTTCTACTTGGTGCTTTTTAGAGAACTAAAAGCAGTCTGTTGGTAATTAGGCTTGTTAGTAGTTGGCTTTGCTGCTGCTAAGTCGCTTCAGTCGTGTCCGACTCTGTGCGACCCCGTAGACGGCAGCCCACCAGGCTCCCCCATCCCTGGGATTCTCCAAGCAAGAACACTGGAGTGGGTTGCCATTTCCTTCTCCAGTGCATGAAAGTGAAAAGTGAAAGTGAAGTCACTCAGTCGTGTCCGACTCTTCGCGACCCCATGGACTGCAGCCCACCAGGCTCCTCCATCCCTGGGATTTTCCAGGCAAGAGTACTGGAGTGGGGTGCCATTGCCTTCTCCAGTAGTTGGCTTTACCTATGTTTAAATTTCAGGCTTTTGGGATTAGATTAAGTTAAATTATTTTACTTGATATATCTATCTCATCCGTTTTAGCAAGTTTTTGTTAGCTGTTACGAAGTTGATCAAAATTTTTGGATCTAGCTCTAGTATTAAAGCCTTACTTATTAACCTCAGGCCTGATGTGTTTTAGCTGCTGTTTATGACACAAACTCTTCTGTTGCTACTGAAACCCCTAAAAGCAGTGTGGTCACTACTTTTTGATAAAGTTGGAACTTTGTCTTTAATTGTTTTTATGCTACTGTTCTTCCAGGTAATTCTTTTCTTATATATATATTCTTAGGTACTGATAGTATTCATTTACAGATTTTATAACCTGTAAATTTTGAGTCTGTGTTTTAGATGAGACAGAGCTGATTGATATATAAGTCTTGGAGACTGGTTTAACAAGTGGAGCGCTTGTTCAGTTTGATTTTTGGTAGAACTCTTACGTCATCAGGTCTCCTGGGTGATTATATGGGTGCTCTTGTCTTTATATTCCTTCTCAGCCCTCTGTTGTAAGGAAAGCTATGCTCCAGTAATGCTGTCTGCCTTTCCTCCCCTCCCCGCCAAATGTCAAAGCAAAGTTTCATAATTGTGAACTGTAGATAAATGTGTTACGTCCTTTGCCTGGGACAGTCCTATTTTATGCCTCCTGTTTGCCTGGGACAGTCCTGTTTTATGCATGTGGTCTAAACATATTACTTACAGTGCCCTCTTTTGCTCTCAGTAGAGAGTCTCATTTGAGTAATACGTTTTATAGTTAGCCTGCCTATATTGCATGGTGGTTGAGTATAGGTTCTGAAGTTAGACTTTGGTTCATATCCTGGCTTCTTAACTTTTACTTGGAGTACAACCACTCTGAATCTCAATTTCCTTACCTTTAAAATGAGGGTTGCAACTGTACTCACTTAAGTAAGGATGAGGATTAAGTGATATGCATGAAAATACCTGACATATATACTCAGCCCTAGGTAAACATTTGATGGTGGTAGTGATGAGGATGCTAGTGATGGTGGTGGACTATTTAATATAAACTTCTGTTCTCTTTGGATTTGATTCTTTTCCTGCTCTGGCCTTTACTTGGTTGCTTTCCTTGCAACCTTGGGATGCTCATCATAAAAATTTTGATTATTAGTAGCAAAACTCACTACATCTATAACATAAAGTGATTCCATTTTGATAAGGAAAAAATTCAGTTTCCAAACTTACAAATGAGAATGTAAAAATAAATGTGTTATAGTCTCTCCAGTTTCAAGGGGATTTAGAAGTTATTGCTATTGACTTTTAAGCCTCAAAAGCCATTGTTTTCTTGATCTGACCTATTGAATCCAGTATCAGCTGATCTAATACTATACACACTAAAGTCCCTTTTTAAATAAAAATATTATATGACACACCTAGAAAACATGAATAAGAAAAAATATCAATGTAAATTTTAATCCAAAGATAACTGCTTTAGAATTTTGGTATACTTCCTGAAGTTTTTCTATTTATAGATTTTTTGTTTAGATATTTTATATCATTTCTTACTGTGATGTATATTGGTATGCTGTTTTTTCCTCTTAATGATTACAACATAAATTTTTCTGTGCCTTATTGCAATACCATATTAAAGTATTATAGGAATTTCGGTTAAAGGTTTTCTAAAAACATATCCTTTAATTAAATTATTACTTTATTTCTTGGTCATCTTCTAGTCAGGTTTTATACATTTCCAGTTATAATCACTGACTGAATTTTATTTTATATATTTGCTTAATGTTATGGTATACACATTTTAAAAATTTTCTAGCAGGTTTTTTCTCTTGCCTTCCCATTCTCTTTTATGAAGCAAATGAGGTTTAACCTACTAGGTATATTTTTGTATCCTACTCCATTGAAATAGAGTCATGTGCAGATATCAACACTTATGTACAAGTTTAGGCAGTTTATTTACAGACGTGATACTGTATTAAATATACAGTTGTTTGCAGCATCTTTTCCCCACTTTACAATACAGCATGAACATGTACTATATCACTGAGTATGGACCTGCCACATTCTGTTTAATAGCTGCATAACATTTCATAATCTGTCTATACCACAGATTATTCAACTAATATTTTATTGGTGGTCATTAAGATTATTTTCAGCTTTTTGTAGACTTTGCTATAATAAATATTCCTTAACTTATAGCCATATGTAGTGGAATTTTTATTTATATTGTAGAGCTTCCCAGAGATAGAATATGTGGGCCAGAGAGTGTGCCTGTTTTAAATTTTAAAATGTATTTCAAATTATTTTTTAAGTGTTATAGGAATTTATCTTCTCAAGACTAGTATATGAGTAGTGTTTTCCTCTAGCACCACCTGCCTTATATTATTTTTAATTTTTGGAAAATGTTGATGAAGGATGTTTTGTCATTGCTAATTTAAATAGCACAGAAGCACTTTTTTTCTTCATAAATTTTGTTTTAATGGCTTAACTATTTTTCCTCTGAGAGAAGATACCATAGTTTTTTATTAACTCTTCTTTTTGGATTGTTTTAAATGTTTTGTTATAATTACAAGTTATTAACATTTTTGAGTTGAAATGTTAAAAAAAAATTTCAGTTTTCCTTAGGACAGATTTCTGGATATATAATTACTGGCCCAAAAGATAATAATAATCTTGGGTTCTTGAACTGTATAATCTGTAACTTTCTGAAGGGAACTCCTTACTTCCCCACCCTCTAGATTTGCTGGGTGCCCCTCCCGTATGCTCAGTTTTCCCTTAGCACACTGAAATAATTTCTTCTTGAGTTTTGTGTAAACTCTCTCAGTCATTAGACTGTAAGCTTCCTGAGTCAGAGATGGTGTCATCATATTTGTCCAAGTGTTCCTAGGACCCGTGCCTGAATTTGGTTAATTTAATATGTCTTTGTCAACTAATTGAAAACATTTCATGGACTTCTCATCACTCTCTGCAGTGAGGCTTAATAGTATCAAAAGACATTAATTACCTCTTTTGTATATTCGTCTCCAAACTCACTTCCTACTACTCTCTGCCTGATAACCTTATACTCCATCCATTTCAGCTTTTTTTTTTTTTAATGACCGTATAGTAACGTTGTTTATATCTTCCTGCTTTTATAAATCCTGTTCCTTTTACCTGGAATGCCCTCTCTTCTCTTCTTTCTCTCTTGGCAAACCTTTTCTCAGTCTTTGAAACTTTTTTAGTTCACCCAAGTTGATTTGATTACTTTTCATCCTTCAAGATACAGCATGTACAGATTTTCTTTATAACATTTATCAGAACATATTGCAATTCTTTGTTTTCATTCTGTCTTCTCTGGTGGACTGAATTTGAATGAAATCTGTGTCTTTGTCATTATATCTGTGATACCCAGCATCTATGACATTGAAGATAATAAAAAATGTTTGGTGAATAAATGAGTGACTTATGTAAGAAAAATTATTTTAGTCCATGGGATACAGAGTATTTTAGAACCTGGTAACCTGATAGTATAAATGATAACTTAAGTTGAGTTTGAATGGTGTACTTTCAATATGTGATTGCTTGTAGGCCTTCTGTGTTTATGTGCAGAAAGGTCTCTAAAAAGTTTGAATTTATGAGAAGCTAAAGAACTATGAATATTATGGGTATAATGCTTTTCTGAAAGAAATAATATCTCAGGCAGACCATAGGAAGTATAAAATGGTAATACAGCTTAATATTATTGTTATTTTAATATTTGGAATTCTTTTGTGTAGTTAGTGTCATATACATTTTAGAGTGATTTATTTTATCTGTTTTAGTAAATCAGTTGGAAAATAGGGCATATGGATAAGAACGTGTTTGTATTTGAAATGTGCCTCATTTTGTTACATTTTAAAGGTGAAGCTTAGTTTATATAATATTAGTTTGAAAATGACTGATACTGTGTTACTGGAAAATGATATTTAACTCTTCTATTAACATTAAATTAGCATATTTCTATCTGTAGTAATCATAAGATATATTATTCTTGGTGTTTCATAGAATTGATGCTGCTTATGTTTTTTCCTGTATCTAGAGACATAATTTAAAAATATTTTTCTACCCATTTTTAATGTTCAATGCAGGGTCTTTTGGTATTTAACATGATCTTTTTCAGAGTTTATTACAGAGCAATAGTTTAACTTTGTCCCATTGTTAGAAATATTATAGCTAAAGATCTATAGAGAATAACAATGAATTAATTTAAAATGTTCAGCATGTATATACTGTCAATTTCCTTTTCAAATACTGGTAACTCCTTAACTGTCAAATTTACTATTTTGAGATTTGTAAGCGTTTTTGATATTGCTAAAACTCAAGGAAACTGTAGTTCTGTTCTATAAGAAAAGAACTAAAACTTTAAGGTATAAAATTTTATTTTCAAGCTAAACAGTAATGGGGAAAACAATTTTTGAATTTTTTTGAAATTAATTTGGCTATAAATTTTTTCTTATATATTATATAAGTAGAAATGACTGTAATCTTTGTCAGTACATATTTATGTATAGTGTTATGTACATAGAGGGCTTGAGAAAGAAATCATTTTATGAGAGAATGGTTAATGTTTCAAAAATGTAACTGGGTTTAGATTCCCTTCTTTATCATCAGTATGAAATTGAGCTTATCCTTGTGTCTGATTTTGTGTATGTGGTTACATAAATCATATATAAAGTTAGAGTTATCTTTTTAGAAAATAAAATACAGCTTACAAAATACTGTGTTTATAAAGCAGTGATTTTACATATATATACATGTATATGTGTATGTATGTATACTTATATATATATGTCATGAACTCCTTAACTGTCAAATTTACTATTTTGAGATTTGTAAGCGTTTTTGATATTGCTAAAACTCAAGGAAACTGTAGTTCTGTTCTATAAGAAAAGAACTAAAACTTTAAGGTATAAAATTTTATTTTCAAGCTAAACAGTAATGGGGAAAACAATTTTTGAATTTTTTTGAAATTAATTTGGCTATAAATTTTTTCTTATATATTATATAAGTAGAAATGACTGTAATCTTTGTCAGTACATATTTATGTATAGTGTTATGTACATAGAGGGCTTGAGAAAGAAATCATTTTATGAGAGAATGGTTAATGTTTCAAAAATGTAACTGGGTTTAGATTCCCTTCTTTATCATCAGTATGAAATTGAGCTTATCCTTGTGTCTGATTTTGTGTATGTGGTTACATAAATCATATATAAAGTTAGAGTTATCTTTTTAGAAAATAAAATACAGCTTACAAAATACTGTGTTTATAAAGCAGTGATTTTACATATATATATACATGTATATGTGTATGTATGTATACTTATATATATATGTCATGTGTATATATATAAATATGTGTATCTCAGATCATAAGAATTTTTTGTTTTGTTTTTGACAACCTGTTTTCTTTGACAAAATGTAGTTAAATTAATAATCTCTTGGTTTTATATCAAGATTAGCATGAATATTAAATCTTGAAGACCTTGTTAAACTTTAATCATTAATTTAAGACTGAGTTGGTTTTTGGTATTTTAAAAGGAAATATATATTTATTTTTAATGAATATATGGTTTACTAAGTGTGAATATATGTGATGTTAAAAGATTTATAGGAAAATTTGATTTATTCTGTTTGAACTTTCTGATTATCTATTTGAGACTATTAGTAACTACCTAGTAATATTATAAGTATAAAAGATTTGAATTTATACTTTATTAACTATATTTAAGATACTAAAGCTTATGTGTGGAATGGTGAATAGGTTATGGTTGGGAGCGGGATGTTAATGGAGGGGACTTGGGAGAAAAGAATGATGTCCCAAACTTTAATTTCCATGCTTTTTAGTTTGAATTACTTTTGTTCATTGTAGTGTTTTTATTTTGTGAGCTTTTCTATGCACATACAAAATGTTTCTCCTCAGGCCCCCTTGTATTTGCTGGTCCTATTTTTATGAACCACCGAGAACAGGCTCTAGCCAGACTCAGATCCCATCCAGCACAGCTAAAGCATAAGCGGGACAAGCACAAAGGTATTTGGTCTTCCTTCTCAACTAGGCGGGATGCTTTCCCAACTTCTTCCACTTATTTGAATATTGTCTCTGGGAAAATGCACAAACCTCATTCTTCTACTTTGCTTCTGTCATTGTTATATAGCCTGAGGAGAAAGAACATGCTCAAAGTGTACTGTTTGTCAATGACTGTCAGTCTTATTTCACTGTATTTTTTTGTTAACTTTAATAAAAAGAAGACATTTTACAATGTATCTTTTTCTTTTCCATTTCTTTTCAAATTTCCTAAGGTTAAGGAAAGGTGGAAAAAATAATTATGGCTCTCTATTTTATATACTTTATTATCTGCTCTTAGATGACTGTCATCTGGCATTTTGCAATCCTTTTTTCTTTTTTTAATGCTGTTCATTTGCTTCAGAATTAACAGAATTGCTAAATTCAGTGTATAAAGTGATAATGAGTTAACCTCTATGATGCTTCATTTGTTTTAATATTAAAGTTTATATATATAATACACATGATTTATTTGATATTTGAGGTTTAAAAGTGATAGATGTTAGTAAAGAGTAGACCTATTCTAGTCCTCAGAAACTGTCAAAGGTCTCAACAACTCTTGAATGACTGGCAATATCTTGCCGTATAATTGTTTGCGATCTGAGTTCTAGGTTAATTAAAAATATTCCTAAAGCAAGAATTGTTTAAATAAGAAATTATGGGTCAACTAAGATCAGGAAAGAATTTAATGCAGGGAACTTACAAATTTATGTATAAATTCTGCCTTGAATCCTGCTGGCTTGTGAACCAGCCATTCTTGGAGTAGTACAACTTAGATTTAATATTTTCTTAAATGCCTGAAATGAACCCTGCAAAGTAGAGCAGAAGATTTTAAAAACACATATTCTGTGCAAGTTAATCTAAGTAATATTTTCTCTTTTTGGGGGGAGGGCTACAGAGCTGTTACAGATGAATTTTGTTTTTAAACTTTCACATGCAATATATTGTAATCAATTTTATTTTTATTTGCCTCTTTCAGTCTGTCAGTTTGTCACTCAAGGCAAAAACGCAAAACAAAACAAACCCCTGTTTTTAGTTAAGCCACAAATAGAGAACTATTCAAATTATATTCTGTAGGAATAAAAATTGAGATTAGTTTAAATCTAATGTGATTAACCATAGTAAAATTTGTGATTGTTTTATTTACTGGATACTCTTAACAGTGCCATTAATATTTAAATCTAAGGAGTACTATTTGGGGTACGCTATGCAAATTATTTTAGTTATTGCCAGAATTTCTGAACTCATATTTTCCACTGTGCCAATATTAGAGAAGCTTTTATCAGATCTTTTTCTCACCACTTACAATGGCACCCCACTCCAGTGTTCTTGCCTGGAGAATCCCAGGGACGGGGGAGCCTGGTGGGCTGCCGTCTCTGGGGTCGCACAGAGTCGGACAGGACTGAAGCGACTTAGCAGCAGCAGCGTTCTCCAATACTTTACCTGAGGTTCACTATTTACATTTCAATAAGCAGGTTAGAACTTTTNCTGTCTCTTATACACATCTAGATGTGTATAAGAGACAGGTCGGACAGGACTGAAGCGACTTAGCAGCAGCAGCGTTCTCCAATACTTTACCTGAGGTTCACTATTTACATTTCAATAAGCAGGTTAGAACTTTTTCAACTCCATATTAGTATGTTATAGATATTAGTATGTTATAGACAGTCATCTTTGTGTGTTTTTTTTTTTCCCCAGAATTTAAATGCTAAAGAAGACCAAGGTTACAAATTTAAAACAGACGTTTTATGATGTTGCACTGATTAGCTATAGAAACTTTTCAGCTTCCATCTTGTCTGTAGCGGGGTTATTTTATGAGACTGTAGCAACCTCTTTGGAAGGACTGATTTTGTAGTATTACAGTAGGGCCATTAAAAAAAAAATCATGATTGTGTGGTTTTATAGAGTGAGATAGTTTCATTTCTTTACCACCAAATGACTTTAAAGTGTAAGTAATAGCTTATCAAATGGTGTTCCGTTTTATGTGGAAGGTATTAGCTTAGCACTCACTGTAAACCCACAGGTTTGCTTTCTGTTGCTCCCTTTGCATTTTCTGTTCCTATCATTTAACCCCCTTGCCAGGCACTGCTCTTACTCTTGCTGCATATAGTCATAGTCTTTTAATAAATTTCTTTTCCTGTGTAAATTTTTTTTTCTCTTGTGTCTTACTCTATTTATCTTCCACTGAGAAAGTCACTGTATTAATTGCTGTGTTCTGCCTTACATTTAATTATGTTGGTGGTACAGATTGTAGGATAATAATGATTTAAATCTTCTAGACTGTGACTTTCTTCTGGGGGTGTGTGGAGGGTAAGAACTATGGATTTATTGTAAACAGGAGTGAGTTCTAAGGTGGAAAGTTGGAGAGCTTCTGGCTGATTGGAGAGAATTCAGAGAAGGTCACAGGATCTGTTAAATTTTCAGGCAAATTTTGACCAGAGGCCAGTAGTGCATAAAACTGAATCAATACATAGAACTTACAATCCATATAACATACAGTATTTAAAGAATGTAACTATAGATTATAAACAGTTATCTGAATTAACATTTGTTTCAGCTATTCAGTGCCTTAAATAGAAAAAAAAAATTTAGTGTACTACTCTTAGTTAGGAATATTCGAATTGTTCTAGAGATATTCTAGAAGTGACTGACGTGAAAATCTGAAGGCACTCTCAAAATCATCTCTATGTTTTACACCTATTTTCTATAGAGAAGTGGTATGGTGTAATGGAAATATGGCCTTTGGAATTAGGCCTCAGTTTTAATCCTGTTTTTCATTTACTACTATTGTGTGGTCATTCATAAATTTCTTAACCTCTTTGGTTTCAGTTTCCTTATCTCAAAAATAGGAATAATAATTCCAAACTGAATATGTTGATATGAAAATTAAATTGATATATATGTGTGTATATATATGTATATATATTCTTTGCAAATAAAAATTCTTCATGAATAGTAGCTTAAATTTTTCCAATTGAATTCTTTGCTTTCTCTTTTAGAATTATCTTAAAGGTACAAAATTTGAGATTGTTAAATGTGTGATTAGTTTATTTTATCAAAAGATTTAAGATGTCAGCCATTTGATGGTGGTAAAATACGTGAGCCTTATTTTTGATCAATTTCTAAAGCTGCTCTACTATTTATTATTTTGGGCTGTCTCCTTAACCACTCTAAAGCCTTGGTTTTCCCAACTGCAAAATGGAATAACAGTATCTGTTTCATCAGATTACTGAATTGATTAGGGAGAGCACCAGTAGTGACTATTGACTGAGCACGTTTCATACATTATTGCACTTACTTCTCACAAGAACCTTGTGATGTAATTTGCCATGTTGTTATAGATGGGAAAACTAAAACTTAAAAAGATCCAATGTCAAAATTAAAAAAGAAAAAATTTTTAAAGAGAAAGAAGATCCAGCATCCAGTTTTCATAAAACTGGCAAATGAATATATAGAGCCAGGAATCCAATCCAAGTCTCTTAGGTTCTAGCGCCCAAAAACACTTATCTGCTGTGCTAATTAAATTTTCAGTGTTTAACCAGAGATACTTAGCAAATTTATATTACTACTGCTTTGCTGTTTTATTTTAGTGATTTTGTTCCAAGTACTTACCGTTTCTGTGATACATTCAGCAATATGCATGCTTATAAGATTAGCCAAAAAGTATAGATTTAAATTGAAGTTAAGGGTAGAGTCTTTTAGATACTGAATCTTCTTTCCTCTGTGTGTGTACACAAATAAGTGTAAATAATATATATATACATACCATACTTTAGAGAGAAAAACTTCACAGCTATCAGAGTTTCTTGATAAATATATGAGCATATTCCTGTTAGGGAAAAGATAGATGTGTCTAAATGGCCAATTATAAGAATATTTAGGCCTAACTTTCCTAAAAATCTGAGGTTTATTTTATTTCTCCTAATTAATACTTTTCTGAATAATGAATTTGAGCAGGATTAATCTTGCTAAATTTCACTTCCTAATTTTTGAATTTGCACTATACTCTTGACTGTTTAGGTATCTTTTTGCTTTGATAAACTTCTGTAAATTTCTAAATTATTAGAATTGTACTTATTTTTTAACTGACATAAAATTCCAGATACAGATATAAATATTAAAACCTCTGTCACTGCTGCTGCTAGTGATCAAGAATTTCATCCCTATTTTTTTCTTATAATATTTCACCATCTATAATAATTGACAAATTATTTTTATAGATAAAAGTTTTGTTTAGATGAACAAAATGTTTCTAGTATTATTTTTTATTTCTAAATGATAGTAATTACTACTCATTTAATTGCTGTGATTTTAATCAGTAAATTACTAGGCCTTTTCTCCCTCTTTCCCTGATGCTGTGTCTCTATTGTGGGGTTTGTATCTATATTTAATCTCTATATTCAAGAGAGAGGGCAAAATGCCAAATTCAAAGGTGAAAGCTTTAACTAGGCATCGATAAATTTTTAGAAAGTGAAATTAAAGTGTAACATTGAATACAGTTAGGTCTGGCACAATTAAATGAACACAATTTGTCTTTTGTGATAAATCAGAGTTGGTTTTAATAATGAGATATTTTTACCAGTTGAGATAAAGCTGTAATTTTTTTATGTATCTATGTCATCTTATTTAAATAGTCTTTGGAAGATGCTTATTACTTTTTGGATAGGCCTTTGTTTATACTTTACCATTCCACTATCTTTCCAGGATGAAGAGTCTTTGAACTAAAAGTATATTGCATTTTGGGTAGAGTGAAACTAAATGTGATTTTTTTTTTTAATCCCATACACAAGTACACATTCTTGCAAATTTAATTGGCAAACCTATATTAGATAATTTAGCAAAAGAGGAATCATTATTCTTTATCCTTTTATAGTAAAACCTCTCACTAATTCAGAATTTATGATACTTCAGATGCAGTATTTGTGATTTTTTTTGAGTAAAAATTCAAAATAACTTCTTCCTCTGAATTTTCAGGGCCATACTTTTAAGGGGAAACCTGTCTAAAATCACTAGCTTTTCAAACCAAGGGCTCAAGAAATGAAGGATTCCTTCAGCGTGCCTTCAGCCTCTGGGTCCAGCAGTTAATTCTTGTATGTTAAAGGACTTTCATGCTTATGGTACATTTCTATGTAATATAGGCCTATTTTGAATTACAATGTAGGTAACCACATTTTATTTATTGTAGCATTTAGTTTAATCTATAATCTGTACTGCTTGAAGGTAATAAAACTTAATTTTTATTTAAACGTTCTGTAATTAAGACCTTTCCAGTAAGTCAGTAGGCCATGTGTTATTCCGAATTAGTGAGGTTTTACTGTCCTAGTGTTGTAAAGAGTTTAAAGCTTTTTAAAATGCTAAAGTCATTTAGTTATAGAAATGGAGCTCGTAATTTAGGCCAGTTTTGTCTTACCTTGGATATTACTAAAGATTAGAAATATTAGAGTAAGGAAAGTATACATGAACATGAAATGATATTATTCTGTTTAGTATTCTAAAATGGGTAGTGAAAATACAGAATTATTTAAAATGTGTGTCTGTAGATCCACATGTGTATCTGCATATCATAGACACTTACTTATCACAAAGCAGTTAACTTAGATTAGTTGACCTGAAATTCTTTTCAGATTACATTTATTCCATGTGTCAGGAATTTGAATCTTGATGATATAGAAGTCATATTTTAGTTCATCTGTAGTATTAGACTAGGAAAGTTCAGTTACCTTTCTTATTTACACATTCCAAAGAAAGTTGTTATGTCCTGGAATGTGTTTTTAAATTTTATAGTTAAAATACTAAAGTATTTAATGTAGAAACCCGGGGGAAGGGAGGGTGTTAAAGCAAGTTTATGGTAGGGAATTTAAGAAGAAGGGAAGAAAGAAGGAATAAAAGCAGAGGGTCTGGTTGAGAGTTGCGGTTGGAGGCCAAAGAAATCCGCAAAGCAGACTGGCTAAGAGTCAAGGTGGGACAGATGAAATAATTGACAGGAAACCACTGAACTACAATAATTGGATAAAGCTATTTGATCTTTATAAATTTTTTAAAATTCAACTGAGTTTAGCAATACTGGTGGACAGAGTAGTCTTCCTAAGATGTGTTTGGGAAATCTAAGTGATTCGCAAGTCAGCTAGAATTTTTTTTTTTAATGACTAGCACTAACAATATCACTAAATTTAAAACAGTTGTTAAATGACTTTGCATGCAGTTATTTTTTATACAAACTAAAATTTCCCATATAAACTTTTACATGTAGAATTTTGTTATTTCTATAATAACTCAATGACCCATTTACATCACATAACTGATTAGATTAAAAGGCTTTATCTGTAACAGGCCTTATCTGTGTTTTTACTGATTTAGTAGTATTTTGCCAACAGAAATATATAGGTTATATTTTCAAAATTGGCTTCTTTGCAGGTAGATTCTTGATCTATCACTTCTAACAGCTACAGATCCTTCTCGCTTGTTCCTTTTAACATTTCTCTTGTTTTTCCATAGTAAACTGATTTAAAATTTTATTTTGAAGATGAGTCATGGCTTAATTACAAATTATAACACTTGCAGATGGAAGTGGAGAACGAGGAGAAAAGGATGCAAGCAAAATCACAACATACCCTCCAGGCTCCGTGCGATTTGACTGTGAGCTCCGGGCAGTACAAGTCAGCTGTGGATTTCACCATTCAGGTAGCAGCTGGAACTTTAGGGTATAACTGCATTTTTACAATTGTGTTGAATAGCCTGTTTGTTTAGTTTGGACAAATGTAGCCTATTAGCTGTGTGTCAAAAGCTATAGCATCTCTCAAATTTATGAAAGCATATTTGTTAGAAAATCCTTTTTAATCTGTGGAATGCTTGTCTAGAGATCTGACTTCTCATCTATCTTCTAATGGACTGATTTTATAATTCAAGTCATGAAATTCCTGAAGATAATTATAAACTCTATAATTTTCTAACTTTTTATAAGCTGGTCACAAGCTTTGTTACTGTTCACTGGGAAATGTGCATCCACAAATTCCTTAACTAAGAGCTTTTTAAAACATAATTTTAAAACTATTTTGTACCAGTACAGTATATTAATTTTATAAATGTAAAATTTTATCTGCTGTTAAAGCATTTGCAAAAACCATATATCTTACTTCAGCTTTATTGTGCCATATTTATAAGAAAATACCAATTTTTAAATTAGAAAACTTTTTTTAAATGTAGAAAGTATTTCATTTCCTACTAAATCATTGGCATTTGGGTTATATAGCTTAAGTTGTACTCTTCAACCTTTATAAAAATAAAAAATTCTTTCTTTATTGTTCAATATATTTCCTTATTTGGTAAGATATTGACAGATTGACATTGACAGATATTAAAGTTCTGACAGACATACTGATGTTGTACATAATCGTGTAGAGCTCAGACCCTCTACCTATATAATTATCCTAGGTATGAGAGAACATTTTGTATGTAGTGAACTCATTAAAAAAAGACTTAACAGTTGACTCAGACCAATGTTTTATTAAATTTTAGTGTTATTAAACGGCTTTTATAAGTTTAAAGTGTATGTTTTAAAAACATTATATGTTTTTATAACTTAACAAAAATATTTTACAGAAGTAAAATTGTATTGTTTCTCATTAAATATAAATGTCTTTGCTTCTATTGCTTATTCTTAATGGCTCTATAAATTTTAAATAGTGAAACTTGAACTGCTTTCAGTATACTTGTGATAGAAATATAAAATGCATATAATGAAAAAAATAAAGCTCTGAATTTTTATTTCAGTGGTTTTAATGGAAAATGGCGATGTCTACACATTTGGGTATGGGCAGCATGGGCAGCTCGGACATGGAGATGTCAATTCCAGGTACTTTAACATCTTGCGTGAAAGTGGGTTTTTTTTCTTCCTTTCTTTACTTTTTTCCTTCTAAATATATATTTCTACACTTGACATAGTATTTGTACCACTGTTTTGGAAAGCATGGCCCATAAGTTATTAGTGGTTTTTGATTTTGTGGTTGAATGCTTTTGTGGGTCCAAATGATTTTGTGTTTTAGGAGAAAAGCTGATTTACATTTTATACATTTAAAATGTAACAGCGATTATGATTACCAGGAAATCACACTATTTCTTCAGAATTAATTTCTTCTTAAAGGCTGTTCATGGCAATAGAAAAAACAGTGACTATCCCAAAATGACATTTTAATAAATCAGCAAAGGATATATTTATATTCTTTGATGTTATATATTTTAAAATTTTAGCCTAATATTAACATGATGTCATCAAATTTTTGAATAAGTTTCAAACAAAATGGTCACTTAGAGAAACTGTTTTGACTTATCCAGAATAGTTAAGAGCTAATTGTGGTAGAGACTATTGGACATATTTTATTATTCATTCTTGCGTACCTCATTTGGTAATAAGGTTTTAGTTGATGACATAACCACGAAACTAAAGGCTTCATTTTCCCACCTCCATTGCAGCAAGATACGGCTGTGTGAACTGCAGTGCTGTGTGCCGTTCTGGGTCACTGTTAAAGGGAAGGGGGATACCCTTCCATTTCTCTGTCTCCTCTCCCTGCTTGCTGCCTGGAGGCCATGCCTGGCAGTGGGGAGCTGGAGAAGCCATCACAGCAGTCCTAAGTTGGAAACTGTGTATTGAGAATGGAAGAGCCACAAGATAGAAACAGTCTGGGTCCCTGACACCATGGAACTTCTACAACAGCTCCTTATACTTGGGTGCTTACCTGAGAGAGAAATTCTATTTAAGTCCTGATTTCTTTCATCACAGCAGCTGAGTCCACATCTGCTTAATAAAATGAGAGTGCTTTGGGTTAGAAGTATAGAAAATTCATCTTTATTAGCTCATGTCTTCCCAGAAGGTGCTAAAGCAGGATTAGATGTACAAAGGGGTTATTGATAGAAAGCTACTGTGAAAGGGAAGAGAACACGAATCTGCCTGAGGTAGGCCTGACCCCTGTGAAAGGAAAGAGGGAAGAAGAATGGGACAGGAAGAGTTAGGTTACAGCGCATTTCTGACTGAGTGTTAGCCAGGCCAGTGGGGTGTCCTCAAGCCAAGGTGACTTTTGGGAGAGTTCCACGTTGGGCAGGACGGGCCAGCTTTCATCCTTCACAGAGCTCAGTCACAAGCTGGTAGCTTCCCAGAGGAAGAATGGCCTCGTGGACCCAAAGAAGCATCGCCAGAGTCTGTCAGTCACTCGTGCTCCCTGCAGCAGGTGGTCTTCAGGATCTGAATGGTATCCATGTATGGCTGCCCCGTCACTGACACCAGGTTTATTTGTAAGTCTGGGAGATACAGGGCCCTTTCAGGCTAGACATGACTCACCAGTCCAGTCTGCCACAGAACCTCCTGTCTTTTTGTCCCTCTGCTCTTGCCTAATTCTTCCATGTATTCATAAGATACCTGCCAGAATCAGTTGGAACTGTAAGATTTCTCACATACACTGAGTCACTCCAGTCATTAAATAAAATCCAGAATTTTTACTTTATTCTGAAATGACTGCATTACTGTGGCAGGGATGATACCATTTACATAGTAAAGACCAGTGATCCTTAATGCTGGCTGCACAGCAGAGTTGCTTGGGGGACTTCAAAAATACCACGCCTGGATTCTAAGTCTAGAATTTTTAAGAGGCATATGTGAAGAGGTGGGCATTGGGAGTAGGAGACAGTGGCCACAAGGGTTGGATAGAATGCTAGCATCAGTTTTTCCTTAAATGCTCTCGATGCTCTAGTGTGCCTCCAGGATTAAGGAAACACTGTCCACCCTAGAGGGCAGGGTCAGACCTATGTGCAGTGAAACGCACACAAAATGAGGATGAAAGGAATGTCCTTAGTTGCTTTGATGAATGCTGTTACTAATGAGAAGATATGATTGAGGTATCATTGAGTTCAGCTTCTCACTGAAAACACAAGTGACGCATACATTTGATACTTGTTAAGACATTTATAAAACCAGCACAATCTTAGTGACAAGTATTGTGCTTGGAAAGAGCAAAAAGTTTTTAACAGAATTGCTTTACCAAATGTCACTGGATATGGCATTTATATACTGGGCATTGGATATCACAGAGTATCAGGGGCTTTGCAGGGTTGAGCAGTTACTAGTATAGGCTTTAGAAGGTAGCAGATATTTTGTTTCACAGGGTTAATGACCATCACTCTTGCAGAGACTGAGACACGGGCTTGTAGTATGTGGGGAGAAGAATTTGGAAGCTTTTTGTTCTGTTTCTCACAGAAGATTCATGACCCAGAAGAGGATTTATTATTATTACCATCATCATCATCATCATCATTTTTGCATTGTTACTTAGCTGGCAATTATTTTGTGAGTCATGACATAACCTGGGAAAGGTGCTTTACAGTTAGACGTGAGAGAGCAGTCAGTCATGTGCAGCACGGGGGGCACGTCTTCACAAATCAGACTTTGTACTTGGATGTCATTCCACAGAAAAGAGTTAACAGATAGCTGTGTTTCCTGGTCTTGACTGAGTGGGAGGGAAGTAGTGAAAATCATATCTATGACTAAATTGCAACCCTCAGGTGACTGTGCTGTGTGAAGAAGGAACAGGATAAGTGCAAGACTCTGCCACCCCTCCTTGAGGTTTAATGGCTTTTGAAAGGGAAGGACCTCACGTCAGCTTTTCAAATGAAGAGGGTACCTAAAAACATTGCCTCTTGGTCCTGATTATCACCCAGCGAGCACCACACCTTGCCTTGCAGTGACTTGCTCCGGCGACAGTACCATAGCAATATGCTAAGTATTTTTAATAGTTTGACTATATCTTCATGAACTAGGATAGCTTTTAATGTTGAAGTTTAAACAATTAGGGCTTTTTTTAAGGAGATTAAACTCTGGTGGGGTTTGTCTTAACTGCCCAAAGTTGTTTTTTCCCAACATGTAAATTTTCACTCCTGGTTCTGTTGATTGAGTTGTCACTGGAAGGCTGATTCCATGTGCTGTGGGAAGTGTCATGCTGGGGCATGGAATGAAATAATGCCTATACATTGTACCTGGTGGATTAAATGAAAACCAGTCAAAACCATCTGCTGTAAACATTCTAGTTACTCTGTTTGTCTGGATCTGTGTGGGATTTGGAAGGCAGGAGTCAGGAACTGTTACAGATTCCAAAAGGGGTTGACCATGTGTATGGGGGGAACAAAGCCTCAATAGCATACCTATTAACTAACTTACCCCAAAGCAAAACATTTATAAAAATTTTGTTGAAAATAGAGTTGAAAGGTATTTTTTTTAAGTTTCTTGTAATCAAGTGTTTTTAACTGAAATTTATTGTATAGCACACATTAGTAATGTGTGATGAATGTAAGATAAATATTGTAGTGTGCATGTGCTGAAGGTAGAAACATGTTACTGGTGTTCTTTTTATATCATGTGTTGGCCTGCCAGAATGACTGAGCCTGATTTTGTCACTTGGTGCCAGTGTGACCTTGGCCAAATTAGTTAAATGTTTTTGTGGCTCAGTTTCTTCCTCTTAATTGGGAATAAATATTTCTCTCAGAAGGTTGTTGTGAGAATTCAGGGAGATAATATGTATTGTTTTCTTAGCACAAGCGCCTAGCTCATAGTAAATGCTCAATAAATGTTGGCTGTCACTGTTGCTGGTTTTAAAAGGGATTGTCGGAAAGCTTCCCAGGATTTTTATGCATTCACTCTTGACTCGGCCCTCTTTTTTGTTTGTTTTTATTCTTCAGTATGCTTCTAAATCTCCGAATTACAAATTCTTTTACAATTTTCAGTAAACGTAAACATGGATGTTGGGAAAGACACTGTATAGTTTAGATGCCTTTATTCTCCCTTTTTTTTTTTTTATGTAGAGCTCAGACCCTCTACCTATATAATTATCCTAGGTATGAGAGAACATTTTGTATGTAGTGAACTCATTAAAAAAAGACTTAACAGTTGACTCAGACCAATGTTTTATTAAATTTTAGTGTTATTAAACGGCTTTTATAAGTTTAAAGTGTATGTTTTAAAAACATTATATGTTTTTATAACTTAACAAAAATATTTTACAGAAGTAAAATTGTATTGTTTCTCATTAAATATAAATGTCTTTGCTTCTATTGCTTATTCTTAATGGCTCTATAAATTTTAAATAGTGAAACTTGAACTGCTTTCAGTATACTTGTGATAGAAATATAAAATGCATATAATGAAAAAAATAAAGCTCTGAATTTTTATTTCAGTGGTTTTAATGGAAAATGGCGATGTCTACACATTTGGGTATGGGCAGCATGGGCAGCTCGGACATGGAGATGTCAATTCCAGGTACTTTAACATCTTGCGTGAAAGTGGGTTTTTTTTCTTCCTTTCTTTACTTTTTTCCTTCTAAATATATATTTCTACACTTGACATAGTATTTGTACCACTGTTTTGGAAAGCATGGCCCATAAGTTATTAGTGGTTTTTGATTTTGTGGTTGAATGCTTTTGTGGGTCCAAATGATTTTGTGTTTTAGGAGAAAAGCTGATTTACATTTTATACATTTAAAATGTAACAGCGATTATGATTACCAGGAAATCACACTATTTCTTCAGAATTAATTTCTTCTTAAAGGCTGTTCATGGCAATAGAAAAAACAGTGACTATCCCAAAATGACATTTTAATAAATCAGCAAAGGATATATTTATATTCTTTGATGTTATATATTTTAAAATTTTAGCCTAATATTAACATGATGTCATCAAATTTTTGAATAAGTTTCAAACAAAATGGTCACTTAGAGAAACTGTTTTGACTTATCCAGAATAGTTAAGAGCTAATTGTGGTAGAGACTATTGGACATATTTTATTATTCATTCTTGCGTACCTCATTTGGTAATAAGGTTTTAGTTGATGACATAACCACGAAACTAAAGGCTTCATTTTCCCACCTCCATTGCAGCAAGATACGGCTGTGTGAACTGCAGTGCTGTGTGCCGTTCTGGGTCACTGTTAAAGGGAAGGGGGATACCCTTCCATTTCTCTGTCTCCTCTCCCTGCTTGCTGCCTGGAGGCCATGCCTGGCAGTGGGGAGCTGGAGAAGCCATCACAGCAGTCTTAAGTTGGAAACTGTGTATTGAGAATGGAAGAGCCACAAGATAGAAACAGTCTGGGTCCCTGACACCATGGAACTTCTACAACAGCTCCTTATACTTGGGTGCTTACCTGAGAGAGAAATTCTATTTAAGTCCTGATTTCTTTCATCACAGCAGCTGAGTCCACATCTGCTTAATAAAATGAGAGTGCTTTGGGTTAGAAGTATAGAAAATTCATCTTTATTAGCTCATGTCTTCCCAGAAGGTGCTAAAGCAGGATTAGATGTACAAAGGGGTTATTGATAGAAAGCTACTGTGAAAGGGAAGAGAACACGAATCTGCCTGAGGTAGGCCTGACCCCTGTGAAAGGAAAGAGGGAAGAAGAATGGGACAGGAAGAGTTAGGTTACAGCGCATTTCTGACTGAGTGTTAGCCAGGCCAGTGGGGTGTCCTCAAGCCAAGGTGACTTTTGGGAGAGTTCCACGTTGGGCAGGACGGGCCAGCTTTCATCCTTCACAGAGCTCAGTCACAAGCTGGTAGCTTCCCAGAGGAAGAATGGCCTCGTGGACCCAAAGAAGCATCGCCAGAGTCTGTCAGTCACTCGTGCTCCCTGCAGCAGGTGGTCTTCAGGATCTGAATGGTATCCATGTATGGCTGCCCCGTCACTGACACCAGGTTTATTTGTAAGTCTGGGAGATACAGGGCCCTTTCAGGCTAGACATGACTCACCAGTCCAGTCTGCCACAGAACCTCCTGTCTTTTTGTCCCTCTGCTCTTGCCTAATTCTTCCATGTATTCATAAGATACCTGCCAGAATCAGTTGGAACTGTAAGATTTCTCACATACACTGAGTCACTCCAGTCATTAAATAAAATCCAGAATTTTTACTTTATTCTGAAATGACTGCATTACTGTGGCAGGGATGATACCATTTACATAGTAAAGACCAGTGATCCTTAATGCTGGCTGCACAGCAGAGTTGCTTGGGGGACTTCAAAAATACCACGCCTGGATTCTAAGTCTAGAATTTTTAAGAGGCATATGTGAAGAGGTGGGCATTGGGAGTAGGAGACAGTGGCCACAAGGGTTGGATAGAATGCTAGCATCAGTTTTTCCTTAAATGCTCTCGATGCTCTAGTGTGCCTCCAGGATTAAGGAAACACTGTCCACCCTAGAGGGCAGGGTCAGACCTATGTGCAGTGAAACGCACACAAAATGAGGATGAAAGGAATGTCCTTAGTTGCTTTGATGAATGCTGTTACTAATGAGAAGATATGATTGAGGTATCATTGAGTTCAGCTTCTCACTGAAAACACAAGTGACGCATACATTTGATACTTGTTAAGACATTTATAAAACCAGCACAATCTTAGTGACAAGTATTGTGCTTGGAAAGAGCAAAAAGTTTTTAACAGAATTACTTTACCAAATGTCACTGGATATGGCATTTATATACTGGGCATTGGATATCACAGAGTATCAGGGGCTTTGCAGGGTTGAGCAGTTACTAGTATAGGCTTTAGAAGGTAGCAGATATTTTGTTTCACAGGGTTAATGACCATCACTCTTGCAGAGACTGAGACACGGGCTTGTAGTATGTGGGGAGAAGAATTTGGAAGCTTTTTGTTCTGTTTCTCACAGAAGATTCATGACCCAGAAGAGGATTTATTATTATTACCATCATCATCATCATCATCATTTTTGCATTGTTACTTAGCTGGCAATTATTTTGTGAGTCATGACATAACCTGGGAAAGGTGCTTTACAGTTAGACGTGAGAGAGCAGTCAGTCATGTGCAGCACGGGGGGCACGTCTTCACAAATCAGACTTTGTACTTGGATGTCATTCCACAGAAAAGAGTTAACAGATAGCTGTGTTTCCTGGTCTTGACTGAGTGGGAGGGAAGTAGTGAAAATCATATCTATGACTAAATTGCAACCCTCAGGTGACTGTGCTGTGTGAAGAAGGAACAGGATAAGTGCAAGACTCTGCCACCCCTCCTTGAGGTTTAATGGCTTTTGAAAGGGAAGGACCTCACGTCAGCTTTTCAAATGAAGAGGGTACCTAAAAACATTGCCTCTTGGTCCTGATTATCACCCAGCGAGCACCACACCTTGCCTTGCAGTGACTTGCTCCGGCGACAGTATCATAGCAATATGCTAAGTATTTTTAATAGTTTGACTATATCTTCATGAACTAGGATAGCTTTTAATGTTGAAGTTTAAACAATTAGGGCTTTTTTTAAGGAGATTAAACTCTGGTGGGGTTTGTCTTAACTGCCCAAAGTTGTTTTTTCCCAACATGTAAATTTTCACTCCTGGTTCTGTTGATTGAGTTGTCACTGGAAGGCTGATTCCATGTGCTGTGGGAAGTGTCATGCTGGGGCATGGAATGAAATAATGGCTATACATTGTACCTGGTGGATTAAATGAAAACCAGTCAAAACCATCTGCTGTAAACATTCTAGTTACTCTGTTTGTCTGGATCTGTGTGGGATTTGGAAGGCAGGAGTCAGGAACTGTTACAGATTCCAAAAGGGGTTGACCATGTGTATGGGGGGAACAAAGCCTCAATAGCATACCTATTAACTAACTTACCACAAAGCAAAACATTTATAAAAATTTTGTTGAAAATAGAGTTGAAAGGTATTTTTTTTAAGTTTCTTGTAATCAAGTGTTTTTAACTGAAATTTATTGTATAGCACACATTAGTAATGTGTGATGAATGTAAGATAAATATTGTAGTGTGCATGTGCTGAAGGTAGAAACATGTTACTGGTGTTCTTTTTATATCATGTGTTGGCCTGCCAGAATGACTGAGCCTGATTTTGTCACTTGGTGCCAGTGTGACCTTGGCCAAATTAGTTAAATGTTTTTGTGGCTCAGTTTCTTCCTCTTAATTGGGAATAAATATTTCTCTCAGAAGGTTGTTGTGAGAATTCAGGGAGATAATATGTATTGTTTTCTTAGCACAAGCGCCTAGCTCATAGTAAATGCTCAATAAATGTTGGCTGTCACTGTTGCTGGTTTTAAAAGGGATTGTCGGAAAGCTTCCCAGGATTTTTATGCATTCACTCTTGACTCGGCCCTCTTTTTTGTTTGTTTTTATTCTTCAGTATGCTTCTAAATCTCTGAATTACAAATTCTTTTACAATTTTCAGTAAACGTAAACATGGATGTTGGGAAAGACACTGTATAGTTTAGATGCCTTTATTCTCCCTTTTTTTTTTTTTCAGTAGAATCTTGATACTTCTAATGTTTCTGAGTTTCATCTTTTTCTTGCTTTAATAAATCCTCCTTCTGTGTTAGTATGCTGCACATCATGGTGTCTGGAACCGTTTAGACGAAGTTTAGATCTTTGTTTCATCTCTTACCAACTATGTAACTGTAATTTACTAAGCCTTAGTTTAAATAATCCCATAGGATCGTTAAAGAATTAATATAGTGTCTACAAAATGCCTGACATGCATACACATACAGACCTAATGTTTGTTTCCAGTTCTTCCTCTGTTTACCAAATGATTTAATAAATGGACTCTAGTATCATGAAAGAGTTTATTAGAAGAAATGCCACCAACTTTGGGAAAATCCTTTTTAATGCACATCAGATCTATGTCTAGCTTGGACTTCTGGAAGAAAAGGAAATCACTGTACTTACACAGATTGTTATGATTTATAGATTCAGTCAGTCCTTCTATAGTAGGCAGTGATCCCCCTGTTTTCTAGTTTTGAGCTATTTGATTTAAGCCCTTTTGAGAATGTGATGAAGGATATGGGCTGTCTCTTCAGAAAAACAGATATAAGGATATACACTTAAAAGTCGGCTTATAAAATTGAAAGTTTCACAAATCTTCTGAAGCTTACTCTTAGAATTCCTATAAGTCATTTGGATCTGGGTTAAAAACTTGTGGTCTAGGTTTCTCTTTCTTCCACTCACCATGATACCCTTTGCATAATCTTCAGATCTTCTCCTCACTAATTTCTTCTTGCTCTTAGCCCTTGACCTCTATTCATATCACAGCAAAAATGAAAACATTAGATGGGAAGTTCTTCAGCCCAGTGACTCTACAAACCTGCCTGCGTCCATACTTCCTCTGTGCGCCTTCCTCACGTTACACTGGAAGAGGGCCTGCTCATGTCCCCACCCTGAGACCTTTCTGCCTTTTCCGTGGGGACCTGATTCTGTTTCTTGCCTCCTCTCTGAACCATATCCCCTCGCCTTTACTCTCTATTTCAACATAGGCACGTTCTTAAGGAGGACAGAGCTTCCCCCTCAACTCTTTTTCCCTCTAGCTGTTGGTTCCCGTTTCTTTTTCCCTTTCCTGCTAAGATTTTGACAGGGACGGCAATGGCACCCCACCCCAGTACTCTTGCCTGGAAAATCCAATGGACGGAAGAGCCTGGTGGGCTGCAGTCCATGGGGTCGCTAACAGTCGGACAGACTGAGCGACTTCACTTTCACTTTTCTCTTTCATGCATTGGAGAAGGAAATGGCAACCCACTCCAGTGTTCTTGCCTGGAGAATCCCAGGGATGGGGGAGCCTGGTGGGCTGCCGTCTATGGGGTCACACAGAGTCGGACATGACTGAAGTGACTTAGCAGCAGCAGCAGCTAAGATTTTGAAGGGATTTTGTGTAGTCTCTGACCCCACTGTGAGTGCCTCCTTTGCTGCATAGTATCACGCCTACCTCTACCAAAGACTTCCTTCTTGCAAAATTGAGTGGTCATTTGTCTCTGTCTCTGAGGCGTTCAGCGTGTGCAGTATTTCTCTTTCCTTAAAATGACTCTACATAGCACCTTTTCCCAGAGTTCATTCTTTGGTATGTCCTAGATTTCTGTGAGCTCTTCTCCCTTTGTTCCTATCTAAATTATAGAAGAAACTTTCTCTTTGTCTTCCTAGATCTTATTCTCCATCTTAAGTGAATGTTGCCACCATCTACCTGTTACTTAAGCAGAAACTCTTTGCACCACCACGCCCCCCGCGCCCCGCACCCCCTGCCATCAGCCATTTCCAGAGTCTGGTCAGGTTTGTTCCTTACAGAGCTGTCGAAACATTCCTTTCAGTTCCCACTGTTCCTAGTTCAGGTCTTCACTATAACTCATCCAGATTATCGCAACATTTTCTTAACTAGGTTTCCAGCTGCTAGTCTTGCCTCTTCCCAATTCATTTTTCACTGAAGCCTGAATAACCATTGTAAAATATATTATATGTAATAAAAAAAAATTTAAAGTGTTACAGCACCTCAAAAACAGAGCTCTCCTATTATGTGTGGACTTTTTCTACACTGATGATTATTCTTCTGTATATACATAATGATTGTTGAAAGTGGTTAATAAAGGATAAATAAGGTGATAGAAGGGTGACTACAAGAAGAGCTATGACAGATCCAAGGATGCCATTTATCATGATAGTTACCGTTTGTTAATTACTAACTGTGTACCAATCACTGAGCCAAGCACTTGACATATATGAGCTTCTTCTTTGTATATAGGAACCCTATGGGGTAGACACGGTTTAGTTTTATCTCCATGTAAAAGAAGAGAAAACTGAACTACAAAAAGGATGAGTAACTTGTTGAGAGTCATGGAATGTTGCCGCTGCGTGGTGGAGCTGGGACTCACACCCAAGCAGTCTGCTTTAGGGCCTGAGCCTGCAGCTGCTGCTGTGGCGCTTCTCATGATGTGGTGCACTAACTCATGAGGTACTCTGTATGCTAAAATCTAAAATTAAAGTGCGGTGGAAAAAGGTAGGAAAGAAGATGAAAAGTTAATTGACCGTTCAGTGGGAAAAGGGTAGAAAGAAAGACGTAAAACTATTTTGTGTGGTCCTTGGATTGTATTCCGGGTAAATCAGCACGTGATTTTTATTTTATTTAACAAATATTTGTAGAGCTGTCTGACTTACCATTCACTTTATAAGGTAACATTTTTTTTTCTTTTAAAGCAAATGTAGGTATAGTCTTTCAGAAAAAATAATAATTCTTTGTCCATAGTTAGAGTAGTAAATTCAAGAAATCTTTTTATGAATCTCTGTCATGTCAGTGATTATGTCTTTCTCATCTTTGTGTACCTAATATGAAGACTGGAGATAGGCATAATACAGTACCTACGTAAGTGTTTGATGAATATTCTTATTAGTGCCTTTTATCTCTTCTGTTTTTTTATTGCATTGTTTATTGATCTTTATTTCAGTTGGATCTTGAGAGAAATTGACTAAATTTTTTTTTTTTAACCTAGGGGATGTCCCACTCTTGTTCAAGCATTGCCAGGCCCTAGCACACAAGTTACCGCAGGCAGTAACCACACGGCAGCGCTTTTAATGGATGGACAGGTCTTCACGTTCGGAAGCTTTTCTGTAAGGAACTTTTAAACATTGATAATGTTGCATTGTACCATTGCCTTGCAATTTGTCTACATTAGCTATTTTTTTCTGGTTTCAGTGAAATTCTTGTATTACTATTGCTCATGCATATTTCCTGTCTCCATATCCAACGTACACAAAACTGGAAAGAACTTTGCTTTGAAGTTAGTTTCTTCTCCAGTGTAGCATTAGAATTTATTAAATGTAACAGCTGTGTTAGATTTGGACATGTTTTATTCCAGATCAGAGTCTATTAAGCATTCAGTAGAGCTTATTTCTGTCATTGAAACCTTCCTTCCCAGCTAGCTTGTAAAGAATCAGTTTTTTTCTTAACTTGTAGAATTATTTCTATTTTAGAACTTTTTCAAGGCCCGGTTTTCTTGTTAGATTTTTTAGAATTATAGTTTACTTTTTCCTTTTCCTCTCAACTTTTGTTTGGCCTGTTTGTTTTGCTCTTTCTGTTTTTTCAAACTAGAAAATAATCTGAGAATTTTGTATAGTTTGGGCATAGGAGAAATCAAGGAAAAGCTTAATAATACTGTGCTAATAAACCTGTACCATCTGTGATATGGGTAACTATTCAGAACTCTATAACCTAAGTCTCTGGGATGCAGTTTGCAACTCTTGATTTTTTTTTTTAATGTAAATCTGAACTTTAAAATCTATTATTTGGAAATGATTTTAAGCTTACAGAAAGATTGTCAAAAATAAAAATAATGCATAAAATGCCCGTATGCTCTTGAATCAGCGTCACTGTTGGTAGCGTTTTGATCTGTTTGCTTTTCTGTTTGTATGCTCAGGCTCGCATTCTCTCTTGCACACTCTGCATATGTGTGTGTGTAAGACTTTTTTTTTTCTTGAGTCCTTTAAGAATAGCTTGCATGCATCATGACCCTTTACTCTTAAATGGTTTTGTGTTTTGTCAGTTGATCTGGTAATTCCTTTTTGGCACTTTTTTCCCCCTCCAGTCTAAGATCAGGCTTTGTATTTATTTCTCGTGACTCTTTAGTCTCCTTTAATCTGTTAACATTTTCACACCTTTACTGTGTTTATTATGACATTGACATTTTTGAAGAATGTGGTACTTTTTTTTTCCCAAGAAGATGTTCCTCATTTTTGTTTGTCTAATATTTCCTCGTGCTTAGATGCAGGTTGTGCATTCCAGACCAAAACACCATGTGAGTGGTGTTGAGTCTTTCTCAGGGCATCACAGTCATCTGGGGGCACAGAAGGCCCACCTGCCCCTCACTGGTGATGGAATTTTTCATTACCTACAGGATTTTGTTTGATATCACTACTGCATAGTTAGAATTTTTTCCCTTGAAGCTAATAAGCAGTCTTTGAATTGACGTTGTTAAGTTTTAAGATACCTGCTTCCAAATTTCCCTCTAGATTTAGCATCTGTTGATTGTTCTTGCCTGAACCAGTCGTTACTATAATGGTTGCAAAAAATGATGATTTCTCCAACCACAGCACCCCCTCACATTCACCTGTCAGCCCTTTGGGTTTTAGTGTAAGCAGAAGTCCATTTAATATTTGTCATCTTATTTTTGGTATGGACATGCATGTTTCTTTTTTATTCATTACTGTACTTAATTTATCATTTGAATGCTTATATTGGCTCAGATTTCACCAGTGGGAGATCCTTCACGCTAGCTTCTGTGTTCTGATAACATGCCTTTTTTTTTTTTTTTTTAAAATAGATGGGGAAACAGTGGAAACACTGTCCGACTTTATTTTGGGGGGCTACAAAATCACTGCCGATAGTGATTGCAGCCATGAAATTAAAAGACGCTTACTCCTTGGAAGAAAAATTATGACCAACCTAGATAGCATATTCAAAAGCAGAGACATAACTTTGCCAACAAAGGTCCGTTTAGTCAAGGCTATGGTTTTTCCAGTGGTCATGTATGGATGTGAGAGTTGGACTGAAGAAGACTGAGCGCCGAAGAATTGATGCTTTTGAACTGTGGTGTTGGAGAAGACTCTTGAGAGTCCCTTGGACTGTAAGGAGATCCAACCAGTCCATTCTGAAGGAAATCAGCCCTGGGATTTCTTTGGAAGGAATGATGCTAAAGCTGAAAGTCCAGTACTTTGGCCACCTCCTGCGAAGAGTTGACTCATTGGAACAGACTCTTATGCTGGGAGAGGTTGGGAGCAGGAGAAGAAGGGGATGACAGAGGATGAGATGGCTGGATGGCATCACGGACTCAATGGACATGAGTCTGAGTGAACTCCGGGAGTTGGTGATGGACAGGGAGGCCTGGCGTGCTGCGATTCATGGGGTTGCAAACAGCAGACACGACTGAGCAACTGAACTGAACTGAACTGAAAAATATGTCTAAAATAGTTCTATATTTGCGTTTCCCACACTACTATAAAAACAAACTCACTAAAAAGAGTTCAGGGTTTTTCACTCTTGCTCCTACCCTGCCCCTCCCCAACCTTGTCCTGCCCCAGCACTGAGGTCAAACTGTGTTCATGAGGTACCGTGTTCTGAAGTTACTGTGTTCATAAGTTACTTAGTTCTTTCTCCCCACACCCTTTCAGTGGGGTTATGTTATTCCTTTGAAATAGATTCGGGTTCGTTTGTTTTCCTTTTCTGTTTCTTTCAACTTTATTTAACATGGATGAAAGTAGGTAGAGCTAGTAGATTCTTTGTGAAAAGTGACGACAGTTAAGGATCACCTTCCTTCCCTTGTTCCTGAAAACAGGACCTTTTACCTGGTCCATTTTGTCTCACCCTATCCTGGGACGGGTTCCTCTCCTTAGAGTGAGTAAGATCTGATCTCAGAGAGGGGGAGAAGGAGGGGTGACCTTTAGGCATGGAGATAACTTAGCCTTGAACAGTGAATGAGGCTGCCAGGAATGCCCAAGGTATGGCAGAAAAGAGACGGAGGAAAGGAGTACTGCCGAGTCAGATTCCTCTTCTCCCTCTTGTAACTGTCTTCCCAGCCCTTTGTAGAGGTCACTGGTTTAATTGCTGACCTCTAGCATGTCCTTCCAACTTGGAGCTCTCAGACTTCCATGGAGAGTGGTCTGTGACCCAGTGCACCATTTCAGTTTGCTTTTAAGTTTAAGGATCCCTCCTCACACATCCTTAGATGTAGTTTTAGTTTTTGAATGTGTAGAACTCAACATGTTTCCACAAGTTAAGTTATGAAAAAATGGTGTTCTCACCCTAGTGTGTTCCCTCTCTCATCTCTGGCACCCTACTCCCCTTCACACCATGCTTGCTGGTTATGAAGATCATTGTTTTCCAGTTTCTCCTTCCTGTGTTTATTATTTTAAAGATTAATAAATAAGCCACACACTATCTGTATCTGCATTGACATAGATAAAAATATAGTATGTGTGTATATGTATATACACATACATATGTAATTATTTCTCCATTTTTATTTTTCAAAGTGTAGCATTTTATATATACTCTTCTATACATTGTCTTTTCACTTTACTGTATCTCCTAGAAGTCATTCTTTCTCAGTTCAGAGATTTTCCTAATTCATATTTTACATCTGCATAGTATATTGTGTGTGTGTAAATATATATATATTTATACATAGTAGTTTATTTAATCAATTTCTTATGTTTAGACGGTTAAGTACTTTCTAATATTTTGCAACAACAGCAGTGAATATTGTTAGAGGTGTATCTCTGAGATAAATTTTTTGAAGTAAGATTGTTGGGTTGAAGGCTAATGCCTGGGTGGTTTTGTGAGCTAGTTTCCCTCTGTTTTGTGTTCTCACCAGCAGTCCGTGAGACTGCCTCTTTCTCCATGGCCTTGCCAGCAGAATGTGTTGTCTGTCATGCCTTTTCATTTGTGTCAGCCTGAAGGGTGAGAAATGGCCCTGCATACTTTGAAGGCTTTTTCCTGTGGCTGGTGCTCAGAACCCTCAAGTTCTTGCCATATGTACCGTTTTCACATCAAGGTTTGGGTTTTCCCCTTGGGGGGATTATTTTGTCAGCTCTTCTCTTCTGTTCTCCTCCTGAAGCCTTGCCCTTGCACTCTCCAAAAAGCGACCCCCCCACACCAGCCCTGGCCCCCAGGGGCTTGTAGAGGTAGGTGGGCGAAGAAAATTTTGGTTTTTTTCCTCTGGTTTCAGGTAACTTAAAAGTTGTGAGACCCACTATTTGCTAATACTGCTGAAGGCTTGAATCGTGTGGTTTTCTTTGCTCCCTGTTGGTTTTATGTTGTTTTGAAAGGAATGTGAATGGTAATACTTAGAATCAGACAGTCATTACTATCTTCTAGCCCCAGAAGCCCTAGGTGTGAACCTCTGTATGTTTAAACATGGCTTATGTATAACCATGTTTTGAATCCCATGGGGCTGTCCAGGCACCTGTCATATTTTTAGACTGCTTTTCTTCGAATTAGTTGGTTGACAGTAGGGGAGTAAATATTTATGTCAGTAATCAATGAAAAATATAGTTTCTTTTCCTCCAGAAGTATAATAAATATCTCAGTATGATGGACACATTTCTTACGCTGCTGTTTTGTCAAAAAATAAGGATAGACTTTGAAAGAAGCTGAGCATAAACACTGAAATTCTTGGCTTCTCTGATCGTGTGCTGCTTCTCTGATCATGAGCCTCTGTTCATTCCGCCCGGAGATTGAAGCTCTATTGCTTTTGCAGTCTGTGGCTGTTTTCTTGGCGTGGTGTTGAAGGAACGGCAGGACTCATGAGAAACCTCATAGTTGGGAGAGAATTCAGCCACAGCGTTTGCAGTGCTCTAGGCTCCCTGGATCTTTGGGGGGGTTTTGCTGTGGTTTCTCATTCCTATTACTTGTAGTGAACCCTGGCTTCTGTGATGCAGCACTGTCTGCCATCCAGGGGGCGTTGGAAAGGGTAATGCTAACAGAGAGAGTGTGTCAGAGAGAGTCTGAGCTGAGGGGTCGATGAATATTTACCAGTCCAACATTCACTTTGATTTACAGCTACTAGCTTACTAGTGAGAAACTTCCTGTTACTTTTTAAATTAAACTCTTCCCTAACCTCCGGACAGCCATACTTTTAAAGTGAGTTAACAACTAGTTACTTAAGACAGCATAATAATTCTTCTCTTTATCTTGAAACATGAATGAAGTAACTTACTAACACATGATCATGTGTGAAAAGATGTAATTTCCTAATTGTATTCACAGTTGCAGTATTCATTGTTTTTGATCTTTTACCCAAATGTTTGTAGACTCTCTTCAGTTCAATACTGACATTTTGTTGGACTGTCACCTTAAAATATCAAAGTGTTTTTTTAAATGAATGATTTGTATTACTACTTTTTAAATACATTGTATATTTATTATACTTTTCGTTTATATGTTAAAGACAGTACAGTATTTCAGGGAAATTCCTTACATGGAAAAATATTTTAACTTCATTATTTTTTAATATATTCTTTGTGGTTTATTAATATTAAGGGGAGAATACCTAAGAATAATAGAAATTACTTCTTTATCCAAGTTTGGTCCAAACTTCATGTGAATTTCATTTATTTAAAGAAAGACACAGCCAACAACTGATGAAGAATAATGTCTCATAGAGCTATTTTTGTCTACTGTTTCCTTAACTTTATAGAAAATTATAAATTATTTATTTAGTCATGTTGTTAATGTGGTTTATTTAATCTTTTAGAAAGGACAACTGGGCAGACCAATTTTGGATGTGCCATATTGGAATGCAAAACCAGCTCCCATGCCTAACATTGGATCAAAATATGGAAGAAAAGCTACCTGGATAGGTGCAAGTGGGGACCAGACTTTCCTACGAATTGATGAAGCACTTATTAATTCTCATGTGCTTGCTACATCAGAAATTTTTGCCAGTAAACACATTATAGGTAATACCCCCGTCAAAACAAATCTCCCTCTGAAAGATCCTTGAAAGCAAATGGTTCATCTTTCACTATTATGACATGTTGTCTTGTAGCTTTTTGTTTATTTCTGTTTGAAGAAGTTTAAAAGAAGCTTTTAAGTGTCTGTGTTTATATGTATGTATGCACGGAAAGACTGGAATTATTAGGAGACTAGTTTATAAACTAGAGAGTTTTGGAAATAGGAACCTAATTGTATGGTATAAAATCTGTATTAGAAAGAGGAAGTTTTCTGTGTTGGTTCTTGATAAATAAACGATAGAATTTCGCTATGGAAATTTCGCTACATAAATCAGACTTTAAAGTTTCATTGAGACCAAGGTGTCAATTTATACTTGTGTCTATGATATCATGAATAATTATATAATAGGATGGTGTAGTATGGAAATTAAGAGCATGTGTTGTGGATTTAGACAGCCTGAGGTTTTAGTCCACATTCTGCTATTTAAAGGTTTTTAGTTACCTAACCCCTAAGTCTTAGTTCAGTTTCTTCATCTATTAACTGGAGATGGTAATAATACTTACATTATAGGAAATGCTTAAAAGTTGGGGGAATGTAAAAAGGTAGTGCATCTTTAAAATACGTAATTTTTTTTTCCCCAAGGCCTGGTACCTGCTTCTATATCAGAGCCTCCTCCATTTAAGTGTCTTCTGATAAATAAAGTGGATGGGAGTTGTAAAACTTTTAATGACTCTGAACAAGAGGACCTGCAAGGATTTGGTGTGTGTCTTGATCCTGTGTATGATGTCATTTGGAGGTGAGCTTCTCCATTTTTAAGACAGAGTAATAAATATGTTTTACTCAAATTGTACTTTGGAATATGAAAGCCGTGTACCGGCATACTGTTCATCGATGAGAACTCTCTTGTTCAACTATTAGCTACACTGTTGCAGTGCCTCTCAGGGACCTCTCCAGTATAGTGCAGCAGTGGCGGGGGAGGTGGGAGGGGGGTTCATGTTTGGGAGTTCGTGTAAAAAAATAAATAAATACAAAAAAAAAAAAAAGAAAAGAAAAGAATATTCAAAAAAAAAAAAAACATGCATTCTGAGCCAGACTGCCTAGGTTTATCCCACTTGCACACCTTGCTTTCTTTGTCACTGTGGAGAGGTTACTTTGACTCTGCATGTCGTACTGTTCTCATTTGTAAAATAGGGATAATAATGGGGCCTCACAGGCTAGCATGAGAGTTGAAGAACCTAGGGCAGAGGCGCACAGTAAGGTGCCATCACTGTCGTCATCACAAGCAGTTTCATGTTCAGGAGTTCTCTTGTTCATTATTTTTAGTCTGTCAGCAGTCTTATCTGTATTATACAGAATTCACTCTATTTCTTGGTTCTGTAAATATCTAATTATTGCCAACTATGTAGATGAAATTATGCCAAAGACAGTGCAGAATAAGTAAAACCAATGAACCTTGCCCTTAGGAATGTACATAACAAAATTCCCATATTGGTAGAGAAATATACCGATTTATCAAACTCTGGGAATTTAAAAAATGTACAGATGGATACAGGTACACAAGCAGTCCAAGAAATTATATTGCATTTGTTTAAAATTTACGATAGTGCTTTATATACATGCGTCAAGGAAGGGGTTATCCCAGATTTCTAGCTTTGATGACTAATAAGGGAGTCATGCCTTCACCGGAGTGGCACATCACAGGACTTACTTTTTCTTCTCCCTTGAGTTGTTTATTCGGCCAGCCTTAGTTGGCAGGAGAAGACTTTCTCTGTCTTCTTTCTTCTGCCCATTCCTACTTTCCTTTCTACCAGCCGGCCAGGTCTTAAAAGGCCGTCTTTTCTGTCTGTTGTGAGTCACGATTCCAAGGGAAGGGGTTACAGTGCTTCCAGGTTGCTGACAAGCTTACAGTCTCATTTGGGCACTTTATGAGGCAGCTTGGAGGCCAGAATTGAATTGAGTAGTACTTTTTGATTCCCCAGCAGCGATACACAGGGTGGATCAGATAACAAGAGACTGGGGGGTGAGTAGTCTTAAAGTGATTCTTGTGATGACATGAGCCCCTGAGAACCAGAATTAGAGTGATCACAGTGAAGTAAACGGGAGGGACAGAGAAGCCAGTGAGGGAAAGGTGGCTTTTGTGTTCAGTTCTTTACTGGTTAGAAGTCGGTACGAGAGACTCAGTTACCACAGAGCAAGCTCTGGTTTGGACCTACGTTTAGACTGATGTTTTATTTTCCATGATCCTTATGTTTTAGTTTTAAACTGATTAAATTTGCATTAAGAGAATAAAATGAAAGCTGGCAGTATGGAATTTGTTTATGGATACATCTGATAGATTAGAAATACACTCTCTAACTTAGAAATAATGGTAGGAGTAGATTCTAACGATATAACTAGAGTTGTTTTCCTGGAGCCTAAACAGAACTATGATGTGTGGTATGTGGTTAAGTGAACCTCGCCTTTTCCACATATGGTGGTAGCAGGGGGACAGGTGATCTCAGATGCCTGGCCAGGCCTCTGATCATTTACCCCCTTATTCCAAAACAGAGATTAAAACATGAAGGGCAGTCTCCTCCTGTGTGTCAGTGAAACAGCTGGAAGTTGGAGAGTTCCTCTCGTTATGCTGACTTCTGGCAGCTTTGTGTCCGTCATGTTTTTCAGTAGGGTACCTGCATGTTACTCCATCACAGACACTGCAGATTCAGTATTAGCTTACTTAGACTTTCCTTCCTGTCCAGGCCTGCATCCTTTTGTGTTCTTAACAATAACTTCTCCTGAATAGTTAGAAACTTCATGCCTGTAAAGAGCAGATGACTGTTAGTAGCACTTTTATTTTTCATTTCAAAATTTACAGAACTGACACATGAATCTGTGTTGCTAGTTTTTTAAAAGACAAAGCAAATATACAAACAGTAAGAATGATGTGGTCCATCTCCATGTCTTTTTTTTCTCCCCCATACTAAATCCTACTAACTTCCTCCGTGGGTCACAAAGTGTGGTTTATATTGTGTGATACCTTTCAAAATGTGTGTCTTTTGGTTTTTTTTATATATAAATAAGAACTGAGTAGCAGATTGATAGATAAAATTAAAAAGCAATAACCCAATAATATTAATGCTGCTAATTATAGCAGCAGTTAATATTTTCATAGAATTTATTCTCTGCAAAGTATTATTTTTAAGTATGTGTTTAAAAATAGTCACATTGTTGAACAGTAGATCTCTGGAACATTTTCACTTTGTAAAACTGAACTGTATGCAAAGAACACCTATTTCTCCCTCCCTCCCACTCCTGACAACCACCTTTCTACTCTGTTTCTGTGCCTTTGCCTTCTTCGGATATGTAAGTGAAATTGTACACTGATTCATTTTGTGATGAGTTAATTTCACTTAGGGTAACGTCATCAGGTTTCATCCACATTGTAGCCTGTGACCGGATGGAGTTCTTTTCTTTCCTTTTTAAAGCTGGATAGTAGTTCTTTGTATGTTTCTACCACAAACACCTATTTCTCCCTCCCTCCCACTCCTGACAACCACCTTTCTACTCTGTTTCTGTGCCTTTGCCTTCTTCGGATATGTAAGTGAAATTGTACACTGATTCATTTTGTGATGAGTTAATTTCACTTAGGGTAACGTCATCAGGTTTCATCCACATTGTAGCCTGTGACCGGATGGAGTTCTTTTCTTTCCTTTTTAAAGCTGGATAGTAGTTCTTTGTATGTTTCTACCACATTTACTTTATCCTTTCACCCATCAAAGGATGTTTGGGTTGCTCCATCCTCTTGGCTATTGTGGATAATGCTGGTCTGAACATGAGCATACAGATATCTCATCAGTTTTCAGTTCTTTTGGCTGTGTACCCAAAGTGGGACTGCTGGATTTAAATGCTTATATATTTAGTAAGTTTGGATCATCAAGTGCCATTGATTGAGAAGATCGTCCTTTCTAAACTGATCTGAAATGTCAACTGTATCTAACATGAATAAGATTTTCTAGAGGATTAGTGTTTTCTGTGTAGACATCCCAGCTGTGACAAATGAGGATTTGTTCTTCCTTCTCATGTACTTTTGTACCTGTGCTTTAGAAACTGTGTAAAAGATTATCCGTAGCAGCATTTTTTTTTATAGTAGAAGACTGAATGGTTTTCATATTTTGCCATCAGTAATAAAATGAACAAAGAGTTGTGATATAGTCACATGAGCTAATACCCTTACAACAGTGAGATTGAGTGAATTTGCAGCCACATCGCACTGTGTAAATACAAATTGTAAGAATATTCTTTTGTTTGAAGGAAGCAAGCCACAAAAGAATACACAAAGTATGTATCGTGTTCATAGACAATTCAAAACACAAAACTTAAATAATATGCTATTTTGATACAAACATGGAAAGCCATAAAGAAAAGCAAGAAGATAATAAACTTTTGAAATTCAAGATACTGGTTCCTTTTGGAAGGGGAAGGAAAGGAACTGAGTAGGGAGGATGGCAACAGGATGCTTAACAGATGAGTGATAATGCTCCTTTACTAGTGTACAGCATGTCACTATTCTTCATGCTTTATTTTGAAAATATTTTGTTACTGTTCTTTTGCATTAACTCAGTAGTTGATAAAACAGCTTTTCCAAAAACGGTTTAACAAATAAAAGAAGTGGAGACTGCGTTTTGAGAATTTTGTTATGGAAGAGATGAAAGGAATGAGAGGGTGGCAGCATGTCATTGTGGGTTCTTCATAGTATTTATGATGCGTTACTGTTGATTAGTAAGATTCAGCATCTCCATTCCGAAGAACAGCATTCCGTGTCCCTTGCCCACTTTTGGTTTTGGATTATCTCTTGTTGGGTTGCAGGAGTTCCTCTCCATTGTGGCTGTTGTTCTTTCGTCTTGTGTTTGTTTTGTGTATTTTCTTTTGACTTTACACTTTTTTTATTGAGTTTTGCTGTACAAAAGTTTTATACTTCTAAGTACACATTAGACTTTAAAATATACTCTTGCTCTATTTTCATTCAATAATGTGATACATATTGCTGTTTTGTTCAAATTTTTTATGGTAACATACGTCATTTTATATTTTAGCTCAGATATGGAAAGTAATGAGCTACATTTTGTCCTGTTTAAGCTGGCTGTATTATTCTCTTCGTGTCATCAATTTTGCTTAAAATGTTTTCAAAAAATGAAACTGTATGTTGAGGTGCTGCAATCTTTTCCTTGAAAGGTTTCGGCCAAGCACTAGAGAACTGTGGTGCTACAATGCAGTGGTTGCTGATGCCCGACTTCCTTCTGCAGCAGACATGCAGTCCCGATGTAGTATTCTGAGTCCTGAGCTGGCCTTACCGACGGGCTCAAGGGCTCTCACTACCCGCTCTCATGCAGCTTTGCACATTCTAGGTAGGGTTGGTGTTTGATGATCAACTAATTTTCGTTAACGTGTCCTGAAGATTTTTTTTTTAAAGAGTATTTAAATTTGTGTATCATTCTGTCGTGTTTGTTAAATAATAATGTGCTAGGTGCAAAATAAGTTAAATCGTCTAACTTTAAAAGGTTTCTCCTACAGAAAAAAGTACATTAGACTTACACCAACACCATGAAAGATTTATATATTCCCAAATATAAAGCAGCCCTGACTATAATTTTCCTAACAGGTAAATCTTTTAAAATAATGTTTTTTGCTTACTTTGAATACATAAACTTTAGTGAAGCAGGTTAAATATTCAAATATATAATTATAGTATTTAATTTTTATACATTCTTTTAAAATAAATTCTATAATAATATATAATTTTATAATTACCACTTCTGTTTCTTCTTACATAACAGTTTTCCACAGCACATTAAATTTACTTCTAATTAATTAATTTGAGATATAGCATTTTTTACAACATCTGGAACCATTGTAAACATGCCAAACTAGCATTGATTAAGTTTATCTCAGGCTACTGTGTCTTCCTCAAATAGTTCCTTAAGAATCAATCTAAAGTCTTAATCATTGGTAAGCAGGGAAAAAAAGAATCAATCGAAGTGATTCATAGAGTTTGATAAATGACGGACCTTGTAAGGACTCAGATATTAAATAAGCTTTTGCAACTTTTCAGAGAGAGTTTTGTGCGAAACATTGTCATACAGAGTATGTTTAAATATGATAGTTAACACAAGCAAAGGATAATTTGTATTGGTTTTAAGTATCTTCCATGACATATTGAAGCTTGGTATAAATTTGTTGAGCACATTTAGAGTTTGCTGTTTTAATTTATCACCTCCAGCATCTCAGATATTACGAATACTAGGGGAGGTGTTCATTCGAGCAGTTGAATTTTCGTTTGTTTGATTTTAGGTTGTCTTGATACCTTGGCAACTATGCAGGATTTAAAAATGGGTGTTGCGAGCACAGAGGAGGAAACTCAAGCAGTGATGAAGGTTTATTCCAAAGAAGATTATAGTGTAGTAAACAGGTTTGAAAGTATGTACGTTTATGTTGAGGAAATACTGCCTTATAAATCAATTATATGGATGCTTTAAAATGTCAATTACCATTTGCGTCTTTGTAGGTCACGGAGGGGGCTGGGGCTACTCTGCTCACTCGGTGGAAGCTATACGTTTTAGCGCCGACACCGACATTTTACTTGGTGGTCTTGGCCTGTTTGGAGGTAGAGGAGAATACACTGCTAAAATTAAGGTGAGCAGTCCATTCACACTGTTGTCCTCTGTGTTTGAAGGTAATCATTGTAACTTGATTTGTTAATTTATAGAATGCCTCCTCTAATAAAGGACCCGAGGAAGCACTGCTACGATCAAACAGAGTAATAATAAATCATTAACTCATGAAAAATTCAGAAGTCAAATTAAAAAGGAGTAAAATAAATAGAAAATAATGTTTCAATCATTTTAGGTTGAAAAAGGCATTAACAGTCAATCTGAATCTCCTGTATACCTTTCTCTCTCGTACTTTCTTGTAGCCATTTTAATGACAAGATACAGGGGCATTTTGATGTGGCTTTAAAATTTTTTAGCATTTATATCACCAGATGCTATGTAAACATACATCATCACCACAGATGTAGGGGGGCCAGGGATGAAGTGAGTAAGGGGATGGGTTCCATCTGGTAGAGAGTCAAAAACCAATCAGGAGTCATAAGTTTACTGCACTGTGCATGTCAGAAAGGGCCACCTGTTACACTAAGTAAAGGATCTGCTCAGCCTTTAAAAATTCACTGATAGCTTCAATGTTCTGTTGTCACGTTATCTGGTTTTCTCTTAAAGTGAAAGAGAAAACTGTCATTTATGCCTTAACTTCAGTAGCAGCTTCATAAGAAGTTTCTCAGTTAAATGCTACTGTAGTCTCAGTCTTTATCTTCCTTACCTCAGTCAACACAGGTTAATCTGACAGCTTTTCTTTGATACAATTTCTTCACACGGCTCCCAGAGCACCAGGCTTCGTTTTCCTCCGGTCTCTGGCTGCTCTTCTTAGTCTCCCGCTGGTTGCTCATCATCTTCCTGATCTGGAAATGCTGGAGTGCCAGAACTCAAAGTCTTGGGCATCTTTTTAAAGTCTGCTCACCCCACAGTGATCCAGCCTAATGGCTTTAAGTGTTTTCCTTTTTATCACTCTTACACTTAATAGACCTCTAAAGTCATTTACACAACAGCCCACTCTGCATCTCCATGTGAATAGCTAACAGGTATTTGGGGTGTAGCATACTCAAAACCAGGCTTCCGACATCTTCTCTAAACCTCCTGTTCTGTTGTCCTTCCGCATCCTATTTAACAGGCTCACAATAGAATTAACTTTATTATTCCAGTTGCTCAGGCCAGAAATCTTGAAGTCCTTCGTGACTGCCCTCTTTCTTTCACATCCCACATTCACTCTAGCAGCAGTTATTGTTGGCTGCATGTCAAAAATAAATCCAGGATCTAACTGCTTCTGAAAACTGTCCCTAGCACTAGGTTGGTCCAAACCCCGACCACTTGGATCAGTACAGAGTAGCCTTTACTCCGTCCTTGCTCCCTTCATTGTGTTCTCTGCAAAGCAGAGTGATTCCCTTGGAATGTCCACCAGAGTATGCCACTCCTCTGCTCAGATTCCTGCAGTGCTTCTTATGTTAGAATAAAAACCACAGGCCTTACAAGGGCCTGGAAAACACCATCAGAAGTAACTTCCATCACCCCTCTGCCCTTATGTTATACTAGTTAATTCACCACAGTCTAGCTACACTGGCTGCCTGTGTTCCTCAAACATGCTGGGCACAGTCAAACTTCAGGACCTTCACACCTGTTACTCCCTCTGACTACAGTGCTTCATTCCCATACCTGCATGGCCCACTTTTTCTTTACCTTAAGATCTCAACTCTGTGGTGAGCCTATTTAAAACTATATATTCTAATAGCCCCCATTTTTTTGTTGTTTGCCTTGTGTACCCCTGTATGCCTGATTCTTACCATCCTGCCTGGCACACAGTATGTGTTCAAAATTATTTGCTGAAGATAAATAGCAGAGCCATAGGGGCAAGTTATTAAGGACCTTTATCTCATGCTATTTACAATGAAAAGGAGGGAAAACATTGAAGAAGACTAAAGTATTCAGAAAGGAGAGAATTAATTAGTTCATATTGAATTCTTTCAGCTAGTAATACTGGAAACACATTGACAGTGGCATTGACAATGTTTGGTACCAAAAATAGAACAGACACAGAACTGGTGGAGAGAGATGAAACAAAAGGATTATCCCAGGGTTTTTTTTTTTTTAATGTCTGTTTCAGCTCTTAGTTGTGGCTCCCAGCATCTTCACTGTGCCATGTAGGATCTTTCGTTGTGGTATGAGGGCTTCTTTTTAGTTCTGGAGCCCATGGCAGGTGGGATCTTAGTTTCCTGACCAGGGATTGAAGCCACATCTCCTGCACTGGCACGCACTGGCAGGTGGATTCTTTACCACTGAGTAACCTGAGTGCTTTACCTTCTGTTATTGCCAATTCATCAGCTAATATTTTTCTAGCCTTTTTTTGGGGCGGTAGGGGGTGGTGCTGTGGTATATAAGTGTTCTACAAGTTTCGTTTCTTTTAATTCTCACAGTTACAATGAAGTAGGCACTGCTAGTGTGTCCATCTCCCTTCTATGGATGAAGAAACCAGATGCAAGGATCTCATAGCTAGTTACATGTTAAGGCAAAATTCTACTACATTTGGAACCTCATGTAGAAATTAGAGTTCTCTCACCTCCTTCAGAGGTTTATATCTGGTAAAGAACATTTTTGGAGCATTTGATATAAGTAGGTGAATATATAAAGCAAGAAAAACAGGTTAATATAGACCATAAGACATTGTATAAGTTTCTTAATTTAGATATATAGATTTGTTTATTTCACTAAATAAGATTTTTTTTAAGCAGGTACTCTTACATTTTATAATGTCCAGTGTATATTAGAGACACAAAATTATAAGCACATAATTCAGGAGATTTATGAGATTGAGTGATCACAATATGCTTTTCTCCTTTCCCCAGCTGTTTGAGTTAGGTCCTGATGGAGGAGATCATGAAACTGATGGAGACCTTCTTGCAGAGACGGATGTCTTGGCTTATGACTGTGCTGCTAGGTAAAGATTTCTTCAGTATTCATTGTAATCATTGCATACTTGATATGGCAAGTTTATTATAAATGAATAACATGATTTAAAAAGGAAGTTTTAAGTAAGATGTGATCAGATGCTTAAGAAACTAAATTTTGTACTAAGTGATAAGTGTTGCTTTTAACAATAGTACATTAAAACTATAGTGTCCTTCATATTTGTATTTCACAAGATAAATTTACTGTTTCTACACTGAAGGTGGAAATACACATATATTTTGCACACATATTTTCATGCATCACTGAGAGAACATCTGATATGCTACTCTAGTGATGCATTACAGTTATTTACTACCAGTAGCGTTAACGTGTGCTATGTCCAGCACTCACAGTGGGCCATGTTTTAGATCACCTGCATACGCTGACACCTTGACACTGTGCCTGCAGTGTTTGCTTGGTTATAGCACCATTGGAGAGATGGCCAGCTTTACTGAAACCTCAGGAGTAGCCAGAATCAGGATGCTTGCTTTTTAAGTTTTCGTTAAATGAAAGAGAGGCAGATTTTATCAGTTTTTCTGTGTAATCCTAAGAGTTATCTCAGCCTGTGCTGTGATAAACCAGGGAAGACGATAATGTGAAAAAGAAATGACTTGAACTTAATGGTAATAGTAACACATGGTCCTTCACCAGTCACTATGTTAAGAAAACCTCCTGTGGCATTCATAAGCTTTTTGCTAATGAAAATGTATCTTTTCTGAAACTGGTGATAAGGTATTGAGTTTGCTTTCAATAGATAATACTTTGTGAACAAAATAGTAAACCTAAAGAAAATTCCAACTGTTTCTTCACTTTAGGCATTAACCAGTATCGGGAGGTATTTTTCCAGTAATTTTTATGTTATCCATGAATGAAAATTAGGGAAATTTCAGGAAGATTAATTATTAAGTAAGTTTTAGTAAAGGCTTAAGATACCATTGTCATCATATTTTGAACCGATGATTATGAGTCAAAAATGCAGTATATGGTTTTATATAGACAGACTCATCTAGACTTTCTTCATTTGCCTATTAAATGAAGCCCAGATTCCTATGGATAGGGTTAAAGAACTTCCATTATCTTTAACAGCCTCTTTTAACTTTCTCCCTATTACTCCTCTTTATCTGTCTTAATGCTCTAATCCTGCTAGACACTTCGCCAGTTTCATATCCTGTTTCGTACTTTCAGACCTCTGCAGAACTGTTCATGACAGTCTTCCCCTTCCTCAGTATCCTCTGTTCTCTCTATCCCTAGCTGCAATCAATGCACATTCCTTCCACTCTGTTAATAGGACTTTTCAACTTGGGTATATATCAGATTCTCTTATTTATGTTGTTGTTTTTTTTTTTTTTTTTTTGCTTTCCTCCTAATTTAGTGAACTTTTTGTGTAGTTACTATGTGACAGGCTCAGTTCCAAACTCTTTGTCTCAACTCAGTTCTCAGAGCAGTCCTGTGACCTAGATATTACTGTTATCCTTGTTTTCAAATAAGGAAACATGAGTCATTGAGTCACACAGAAGCTGTAGTAACTTGCACAAGATCACCTAGCTAGCAAGTTACAAAGCCAGGCCTTGAACTCAGGCCATCTGATTCCAGAGCCCACAGAACACTTTAGTTGAATAAATCTACTTTAAAATTCAGTCTTCCTGAAAAAACTATCCATTTTTTTGATAACAGTTAAAGGTTGTCAAAAAGGCAAAATGGTTGTCAGAGGAGGCCCAAATTTCTTCCCTTTGCCTTTTGCTTCTCTTCTTTTCTCAGCTATTTGTAAGGCCTCCTTAGATAACCATTTTGCCTTTTGGACAACCTTTAACTGTTATCAAAAAAAAAAAGGATAGTTTTTTCAGGAAAACTGAATTTTAAAGTAGATTACCTATTTGAAGACTTCCCTGTTGGCTCAGACAGTAAAGCGTCTGTCTACAATGCAGGAGACCTGGATTCGATCCTTGGGTCAGGAAGATCCCCTGGAGAAGGAAATGGCAATCCACTCCAGTGCTATTATTGCCTGGAAAATCCCATGGACAGAGGAGGTTGGTAGGCTACAGTCCATGGGGTCTGAAAGAGTCGGACACAACTGAACGACTTCACTATCACTACCTATTTGAATGCAAAGTTCCAAAGAATAGCAAGAAATGATAAGAAAACCTTCCTCAATGATCAATGCAAAGAAATAGAGGAAAACCATAGATTGGGAACGACTAGAGATCCCTTCAAGAAAATTAGAGATACCAAGGGAACATTTCGTGCAAAGACAGGCACAGTAAAGGACAGAGGCAGACCTAACTAACCAGAAGGTGTTAAGAAGAGGTGGGAAGAATGCACAGAAGAGCTGTACAATAAAGATCTTCATGACCCAGATCACCACGATGGTGTGGTCACCCACCTAGAGCCAGACATCCTGGAATGAGAGGTCAAGTGGGCCTAAGGAAGCATCGCTACGAACAAAGCTAGTGGATGTGGTGGAATTCCAGTTAAGCTTTTCAAATCCTAAAAGATGATGTTGTGAAAGTGCTGCAATCAATATGCCAGAAAATTTGGGAAATGCGGCAATGGCCACAGGACAGGTAAAGGTCAGTTTTCATTCCAATCCCAAAGAAAGGCAATGCCAAAGAATGTTCAAACCAGCACACAATTGCACTCATCTCAGGAAATGGCAACCCACTCCAGTATTCTTGCCTGGAGAATGCCATGGATGGAGGATCCTGGTAGGCTACTGTCCACGGGGTCGCAAAGAGTCGGACACAACTGAGTGACTTCACTCCCTCACACCCTAGCAAAGTAATGCTCAACATTCTCCGAGCCAGGCTTCAACAGTACCTGAACTGAGAACTTCCAGATGATTAAGCTGGTTTTAGAAAAGGCAGAGGAACCAGAGATCAAATTGCCACTTGGCATTGGATCATAGAAAAAGCAAGAGAATTTCAGAAAAACGTCTACTTCTACTTTATTGACTATGCCAAAGCCTTTGACTGTGTGGATCACAACAAACTGTGGAAAATTCTTCAAGAGTTGGGAAACAAGAAATCTGAGTAATCTGTATGCAGGTCAAGAAGCAACAGTCAGAAATGGACATGAAACAACAAACTGGTTCCAGAGTAGGAAAGGAGTACGTCAAGGCTGTGTATTGTCGCCCTGCTTATTTAACTTATATGCAGAGTGCATCATGCGAAATGCTGGGCTGGGTGAAGCACAAGCCAGAATCAAGATTGCCAGGAGAAATAACAATAACCTCAGATACGCAGATGAAACCACCCTTATGGCAGAAAGTGAAGAAGAACTAAAGAGCCTCTTGATGAAAGCGAAACAGAAGAGTGAAAAAGCTGGCTAAAACTCAACATTCAGAAAACTAAGATCATGGCACCTGGTCCCATCATTTCATGACAAATAGATGGAGAAACAATGGCTGACTTTATTTTTCTGGGCTCCAGATGGTGATTGCAGCCATGAAATTAAAAGACGCTTGCTCCTTGGAAGAAAAGCTCTGACCAACCTAGATAACATATTAAAAAGCAGAGACATTACTTTGCTGACAAAGGTCCATCTAGTCAGAGCTATGGTTTTTCCAGCAGACATGTATGAATGTGAAAATTGGACTATAAAGAAAGCTGAGTGCCAAAGAATTGATGCTTTTGAACTATGATGTTGAAGAAGACTCCTGAGAGTCCCTTGGATTGCAAGGAGATCAAACCAGTCCATCCTAAAGGTAATCAGTCTTGAATATTCATTGGAAGAACTGATGCTAAAATTGAAAACTCCAATACTTAGGCTACCTGATGTGAAGAAGTGACTCATTTGAAAAGACCCTGATGCTGGGGAAAATTGAAGGCAAGAGGAGAAGGGGATGACAGAGGATGAGATGGTTGGATGGCATCACTGACTTAATGGAGATGAGTTTGAGCAATCTCCAGAAGTTAGTGATGGACAGGGAGGTCTGGTGTGCCACAGTCGATGGGGTTGCAAAGAGTTGGACACGACTGAGTGACTGAAATGTAAAAGTTGTTGTATTTTAGTATGAAAGTTTTATATTTTTTAACCAAGGTTTAGAATTCACAATGAAGGGGACGAAAATGTCATGACCATAACACAAGTAACTGTCATTTGTGTATTTCAGTTGGAGGATAATCGCTTTATAATGTTGCTGTTTTCTGTCATACAACAATGTGAATCAGCCATAATTATATATATATATATATATATATATAT
>SJYX01010241.1:164319-199054 GCA_006410675.1 Oreotragus oreotragus
TTTGAGCATTCTTTGGCATTGCCTTTCTTTGGAATTGGAATGAAAACTGACCTTTTCCAGTCCTGCGGCCACTGCTGAGTTTTCCAAATTTGCTGGCATATTGAGTGCAGCACTTTCACAGCATCATCTTCCAGGACTTGAAACAGCTCAACTGGAATTCCATCACCTCCACTAGCTTTGCTCTTAGTGATGCTTTCTAAGGCCCACTTGACTTCACATTCCAAGCTATGCATAATTAATAAAACATAGAACTCTTTCAGTAATTAATAGAACAACTGGACAACAAAATCAGTTCAGATACAGAAGAACTGATATTTACAGAATAGAATGTGCAGGTTCACTGCACATATTCTTTTAAGTATACACGTTATGTTCACAGAGGTGGACTGTATGCTAGGCCACAAAATAAGTCTTAGTATATTTTATCAGATTAAGATCTTAAGGTGTTTTCAAACCATAGTAGAATTAAAATTAAATGTAAAATATATCAAGGAAAACCAAATATTTGGAAAGTAGGCAACACTTCTGAGTAACCAGCAAATCAAAGAAGAATTCCAAAGGAAATTAGACATTTTCACAATGAAGATAAAAAAATAGCACAATTTGTGAGAAATAGCCAGTGTGTTGCTTGGAGAAAAATTTATACTTTTTATTATTTTTACTAGCAAAGAAGAAAAGTTTAACATCAGTGATCTAAATCTCAACTTTAAGAAGCTAGAAAGATCAAATCAAACCCAATGTAAGAAGAAAGTAATAAAGGAATGAAATAAAAAGGTTAAACATCAAAATCAGTGAAATAGAAAATAGAGAAGGTTAGAAAGTCAAAAGTTGGTTCTTTGAAAATAAAATTTTTAAACTCCTAGAAATCTGAGAGATGAGAGAGAAAGAAAAAAAACAAAAATACCATTATCAGGAATGAAATTAGAAATATACCTATATATCCAACAGACATTAAAATATTATAAGAGAATATTATAAACAGTTTTATACCAATAAATTATCACTTTAGATAAAGAATACAAATTTCTTGAAAATTACAACTTAACGAGAACTGGCACAACAAGAAATAAAATAATCTGAATGTTTTTATGCCCATTAAAAAATTGAATTATTTAAAATTTTACCACGAAGAAAACCCTAGACCCAGATATTATCATTGATGAAGTCTACTAAACATAAAGGAAAGAAATGACTTTACAAACTCTTTCAGAAAATATAGGAGGCAACACTTCCAAACCAGTTTTTCAAGTTACACCCATCCTGATACTAAAACCTGACAAGGATTGTGAAAGAAAAAATATTATAGACAAATATACTTAGAAAGATGGATATTAACAATATTATCAACTCAAATCCAGCAATATAAAATGTGTACTATTATACCAACTGGAGTTTATATTATAAATGCAAGGTTAGTTTTGCTTTTAAAAATTAATGTAATTGATATTTACAAATATATTAACTGAATGGAGAAAAAAACCTGTATGATCCTCTCAGTCAATACACGAAAAGTATTTGACAATTATCCCTTACTCACTGATGAAAACTCAACAAATATCAGTCTAGTAAAAGATACTTATAAAAAAATCTGCATCTAATATCTTACTTAATGGGGAAATACTGGTTGTTCCCCCAAGTTTAGGAACAAGGCTCAAGGCGTCTGTTCTACACAATTCTGCTTAACTTTGTACTGGAAGTTCTAGCATTACCAATGCCCCCTCCCCCAGCACCACCAAAAAAATTCACTATCAGAAGCAAGGCATCCTAGTGGAGTTAGGTTATTCTGGTAATGACATTTTGGTAGGCAACTTTGTTTTTATTTTTTAATTATTTTTTAACTATTTTCATATTGAATTTATATTCACTGGACTGAGAACACCTAACATGAAATGTATCCTCATGTCACATTTTGTGTGTACAAAGCAATATTGTTTACTGCAGATACAGTGTTTGTTGTACAGCAGATCCCGAGCACATGGTTCATACTTGAACCTTTATACCTGTTGAACATCAATTCTCCATTTCCCCTCCCTTCAGCCCAACAGCCAACATTTTGTTCTCTGCTTTTGTGAGTTTGACAGTTTTAAATTTCTCCAAAAAGTCGAATCATGTAGTATTTTATCTTTCTGTGAGCGGGTTATTTCACTTGGCCTAACGTCCTCCATGTTCATTCATCCCTGCCGTGGAGCAGGGTAATGTATTTTACCACTTCCTTTCCTGGGTTAGGGTTATTGNGCATCTGTGAGTTTGACAGTTTTAAATTTCTCCAAAAAGTCGAATCATGTAGTATTTTATCTTTCTGTGACCGGGTTATTTCACTTGGCCTAACGTCCTCCATGTTCATTCATCCCTGCCATGGAGCAGGGTAATGTATTTTACCACTTCCTTTCCTGGGTTAGGGTTATTGCCTGAATCAGTACACGACTTAATTACTCTTTCACTCCCTCAGCCTGCCCATTCTGGTGGTGGTGGTGGTGGTGAAGTCGCTCAGTCGTGTCCGACTCTTTGCTACCCCATAGACTGTATGTAGCCTACCAGGCTTCTCCGTCCATGGGATTCTCCGGGCAAGAATACTGGAGTGGGTTACCATTTCCTTCTCCAGGGGATCTTCCCGACCCAGGGATCGAACCCAGGTCTCCCACATTGGAGGCAGACGCTTTAACCTCTGAGCCACCAGGGAGGCCCATTCTGACGTGGTTGTTTCTTCCTTTGCTACTGAACAGGCTAACTTTAACAAACATTGTCTTAACATATAGAAAGTTGCTTTGCTTTCAGCTAGACTTTATAACACAAATACTTGATGAACTAAGTACAGTGTACTTTTGTGGATTGTGAATAAAATGTGTATTATAGCAACTGGAGTTTATTTTAGAAATGCAAGGTTAGTTTTACATTTAAAAATTAATGTAATTGATACTTGAGTTGCTATTACAAGCATATTAACCGAATGGAGAGACAAAACTATATGATCCTCTGTGTATCCTGCATATCCTGTGTTGATAAGTTTTTAATACTTTTTTATAAAATCTTGCCAAGTGTGATACATTTTCTGAATAAGCTGTGTAATAAGATGACATAATTTTATGATCTTAGTGAAATGCTGCTGCAGTGGCATAATAACATTAAGCTACATTAACACGAGGTACATATCTTCTTACAGTAGCACCGACTGACAAGTCATTTATTATTTGAGGGAAATGGTTTCAGTGCTTGTTACTGGAAATAACTTTCACTGTAAACTAATTGGGACCTTTATGAAATCATTTTTGAGAAATCGTACTAGAGAGGACTGTGATTCTGAGGGTCTACAAATACATAAAAAGTACAGGAAGCTGATTTTTCTCGACTGTATTTCATTATTTTCCAGCTTCATTGGGTAGTAATTTAAGCAATTGTGCTTAAAAGCATTGATAATAATAGTGTATTATCCTATAACCAGACAGAGTGACTGAGTGCTAGAAAATGTTGGTATGATTTAAGGTTGTTTGCCTTTTTGTTTTTAAAAGGATATCCAAGAGGCAAACTTCAAGACATCAAGTAGCCGACTCCTAGCAGCTGTGATGTCAGCTCTGTGTCACACGTCTGTTAAGCTGACTTCTATCTTCCCTATTGCATATGATGGAGAAGTATTGCTACGGTCAATCGTGAAACAAGTTAGCACAGAGAATGACTCCACACTGGTTCACCGATTTCCCCTTTTGGTAGCACATATGGAAAAACTCAGCCAGGTAGGTCTTTTTCAGAAATATCATCCATATTGAAGTAATAAAATTGTAAATAGAAACATACTTAGCTTGGTGCTTATTTTTCTGCATAGGTAAGTATATTTACCAAATAATGAGTTTTGCAAGAAGAGTTAAAATTAAGAAAAAAATTTTCTCATGTTTATCTGTAAATGAGCAGTCTTTTTTCTCTTAATTTTTAACTTTAAATGATCCCTAACCTATACAAAATTTGATAGACTTATGAGATAAATTCTGTGTATTTTTTTTTGCCAAACCATTTAAAAATTGCAGATTCTATAAGCAAACTTTTACATTCCAAAGTAATATTTTGGATTGCCAAGATAGAATTTTAGGGAAATAGATAAGTTTTAAAACTTTTTTTCTACAACAATTTGGTATGTTCAAATAAGTATTATAAAACAATAATCATAGGAAACATTACTTAGTCATTGCTTCTGGTTTATTAGAAGGCATTGTGGAGAAAAATTAAGTATGCATGGAAACCTACTACCAAGCTGATGAGAAGTAATCTTTAAAGGGAAAAAAGGGTATAAAATAGAAAAGTTATACCAATTGTTGTACAGTAGTAGTTTTCTAATGACTGAAGCAACAGAAAAATTATGAAGAAATTTTCAGTGACAGAAACAAAATCGGACAATAGTGGAATGGGAAGCAAATTTGCAGTTAATATCACAGTTTGGCAGGATCCCATAGAAGTGATGGAAATAAATATGAGGACTTTTAGAGAGTAAGCCAACCTGGGAAGTTTTTCCGTCTTAACTAGTAATTAAATGTAGATGAAAGTTCTATGATGGTATCAATATATTTGTAAAATATCAGGAAAAACAATTTTTTGCTTTTGTAAAATGCTGTGCTGGTAAGACTGTGAGGAAACCACTAAACTTATAGATGGTTTATAGCATTATGTAGTGTAAGTAATCCTTTTCTTTCTACCTTTTAGCAAGTATTTATCATGTACCTACTATTTATTAGGCGTTTATTAGGTACTAGTTGAGACGAGAATTAAGAAGATCAATACAGCTCTTGAATTGAGGACCCATAAACTGGAAGGGTATTTTTAAAAAATAAGTTGTTAATTCAGTATTATGTGTGATGAATATTTGCAAAGGAAATTACCTGAAGAAGTAACTGGAAGACTAAAGCTATATATAGGTATATATATTATTAAAAGGAAAAGTGAATAGTTTAGAGCCTTAAATGTCCATCATTAAGTGAAATAATTGAATTTGGATATGTCAACTTGATAAAATATGGTTCTATCAGTCATTAAAAATAACTTTACATTTAATATCAAGGCAGATGTTTGTTAAGTTTTTAAAATAAAGTCAAAAATCAAGGTATATAGACACACTATAGTGACAAACTATGTAAAATATGTATGCAAACACACATATTTTGGAAGAGAATACTAGAAGTAAAGATAATGTTTGTGTGATAAAGTTATAGATAAGCTTTGTTTTTCTTTTGGGATTCCCTTTAGTGTTACAGTGTTTTCCTTAAAAGTGTAGTAAAACTTCAAGATATTAAAAGCTTTTTAGAACTATTAAAATTTGGTAATTATTGAAATTAATTGCATATTCACATATCTATTAATCTGTGACAATATATACTTATTAGTACATTTTGCTTTTTAATGGATAATATAGAATTCTACCATTTGGGAATAGCATAATATAATCATTCAATACTTTTCCTCTATATAAATATATTTAGATTTTCCCCAGTATTTCAATATTTTAAACAGTGCTGCTGAAAATATCATTGACTAAATTTTTATTTATATACACTGTGAATTTTCCAGAATAAATCTTAAAGTGTGGAAAAATTTTAAGTCAAGGAAAATATGTTAAGATTTTGCCACCAACTGCCAAAATGCCTTCTAGAAAAGCATCTCCCACCACTAGTGAATAAGAGTTCCCTTTTTCTAAAATTTTAGTGGCTAGTAATGTGCTTATATATATATATATATATATATCCTTTAACTAATATACATTGACACTCTTGACCCCATGTTAAGATTTTATGGGAAGTTTCTTATATTAATCTTGATAAATGCACTCCATGCATCCCCCATGCCCCACCCCCCAAAGAAAGCCCTTCCAGAGTACTGACTATGGAGTACTGTTGGAAATTGAGTTTTATCCAAAGTTAAGTTTCTGAGATATTCCCAGAAAGTAAAGATTTTGGAGAATGAAAGCCATGAAAACTTAATTACTTAAGATACTGATCTAAATGTTACGGTAATTTTATTCAGAGATAGTAGAAATAACTTGAAGATTGAAGACTATCTCTAAGTGACTATTTTTAGCCTAAGATTGGACATAAATAAAGTATGAGAGAAAGATTGTGAATATTATGTTGAGAGTGCTTTCTAAAGTAAAGATTTTGGAGAATGAAAGCCATGAAAACTTAATTACTTAAGATACTGATCTAAATGTTACGGTAATTTTATTCAGAGATAGTAGAAATAACTTGAAGATTGAAGACTATCTCTAAGTGACTATTTTTAGCCTAAGATTGGACATAAATAAAGTATGAGAGAAAGATTGTGAATATTATGTTGAGAGTGCTTTCCCATTGGTCTTTAATGGGACTAATTTCTTATTTTGAAAGTTTTTCATTGGAAGGGGTGGAAATTTATCTTCACTTCTGAAATCGAATATAGTAAGAATTGTAAAACTGCACAATTCATCGTACAGTTCCGTATTTTTGTCCCATACATGTACAGAAATAATTTTATTAGAAAACAGATTATATAGACTACTGCTCAATTGCTTTCCCTTTAAATCAGTAGTCATTATATTATTTCATACTGGGAATTATTTCATATCAGAAATAATTATCTCAGTTTGGAATCTTGTCCTGCAGAAATAGCTTTTTAAATAGGAAGAGGGTTTTTTTTTTCTGTCATATATGATTGTTAGTGAAAAGTCAAATAAGAGGGTAAGTGAAAATGATTCAAAGTTAATGAAAGCACAGACATTTTGTAAATGTGTGGTACTTCTGTGATATCTAGAGACTAATCATTTGAAAAAGTAGACATGGTGAGTCCACCTGTAGCTGGGTGCGTACATAGATGAAGACTCAAGTCTGGGTTTTAAAGCTGTCTTCTAGAAAACAGTATTTTGCAATTGAGTACTCAGGTAAAGGAAAATAGAGCAATTATCTGGGAACTTTTTCTTTTCATGTGTCACAGAATGAAGAGAATATCTCTGGGATGACAAGTTTCCGTGAAGTTCTGGAGAAAATGCTGGTAATTGTGGTGCTCCCTGTCAGAAACAGCCTGAGGAGAGAAAGCGAGCTCTTTTCCTCCCACCTGGTCTCCAACACCTGCGGGCTGCTGGCCAGCATTGTCAGTGAACTGACCGCGTCTGCCCTGGGGTCTGAGGTGAGGTTCTATTCTGATACTGGATAATGAGGACATGTTTCAGCGCTCCACATTGTTTCTTTTTCTTTTCTTTTTTTCCATGTAGCTTCATAGAAGCTAAGTTTCGTCAAGAAAATAGTTTCAAGCTGGCTTGTCCCTTTTTTCTAAAATTATTATTCCCTACCCCCACTTGCTTACACCTCCTCTCTGCTCTTCCTCGCGTCCTCCCTCTCAGCGGTTTACCCGGGATGCTGCACTAATAGAAAGTATACCGCTTCCCCTTAACTGCCTCATTGCACAACCCACCACCATGTCCTATGAAGGCAGAAATAGTTCTCGTTGCTGGGTAGTGGAAAGTAGAGGTAGGACTACTAATGATGCATGTGTGCTGTGGAAAACGTGAAGAGGTGCAGACCTTAGCTCTGCTCACTTGGTTAACCATGCGTAACAAACACATGTGTAAAATGGGAATAATAGCAATCTTTATATTATCTTATATATATTATTATCTTTATGTTATTACACAGGTTAAAGAAACCTGTATCACAGAGGTTTTTTTTAATTGTAGTAAATTACACAACAAAAAATTGATCATTCTGGTCATGTTTGTGTGCAGTTCAGTGGTATTAAGCGGAGTCTCATTGTTGTACAGCCATTATTATCACAAAGTCTTTAAAGGATCAAATATTAATATGTTTGAGAAAACTACATTGCAACATCTTTAAAGCGCCTTTATATTTTTTAAGTAATTATTTTTCACCATTTCGCTGTCCTACTCACTGTTTCATAATTCATCTAAATGTTTTGACTGAATTTGGTGAACGTTTTATTTTTTCTCTGACAAAATAGACAGAAGACATTGGTTTTATGTCATAATGTGAAGTACATTGTATCATTCAAATGATTGTTTAATAACCATTATGTACTCAGTGACCCCAAGTCTCTGGTTTCTCGCCAAGGAATGTCTTTGCTCTGTTTTAATTTTATAATTCCTAGTCTTTACTTTTTCTTACTCTCAGATTTATTTAAGAGTCTATTTTCACTTGATCCATTCAGTCTACACTCATTACTGATTCAGAGTGAGAGGTAAGTCTTTAGGATTTCTAAATGATTACACACATCTGAGCAGATTTCAGTATCTCACCCTGGTTAAGGTGATGAAGCCCTTGTCAGAATATTTTAATTTTCCTTTTCACTTGTTCATTCAGCCTGTAATAAACTACCTTCCTATACTAAGACCTTGGATGAAAGCTTATAGTGCGTTGGTCCCCAGAATACATTGATTCCTCAGAAATTTACTATCTAGTAATCAGTCTCCTATGAACTTACTTTTTTAATAGGAAAGCCCAAAATTTCAAGTGTCTAATTCACAACCTTGGGAGTTTCTGAACGCCCTGACTTAGATATCCATATTTTTTTCTTTCTCAGAGGAGTTTGTAATGCTTGCTGGAATCTTAAACTTAATTTTTTTCCTCTTGTAGCTCTTCCAAACGTCTGCAGCCAACTTTGAGCAGAAATAGGCTCTATAATTAAAAAGATGGTTTTGAACCAAAAATAAGTGCTTTGATCCTCCCTAATCAGAGTCTGTAATTAATGATGTAGTAATTGTGTGTATGTGTATTTTCCCATATTGACTACCAAGTTATTATGATATACATTAGTGATATTCAGACTTAATGCATAGAACATTTTCTGCAGTGGAGTCTTAGCTTGAAACTCACAGATAAGAGGAAGGATGGTCTGACTGAAAAGAGGAACCTCAGTCCACCTCTTTCTTGAATATTCATCTGTCCTAGAGTTCTGTGCAGCATAGTTTGAAAACTATTGGTCTGAAAAATATTGATATCTCTTTGCAAAGTGAGTGATAATTTGTTCACATGGTACAACTGTGATAACTTACAAGTTTATAGTTCTGACATTATAAATTAAGTGAAATGTATAATTTGACTAAAAAGACACTGTCAGATAATATTGATTTGTGATTTTAGAGTGATATAGTCTGATTTTATTCCTGGTTAATCTCTTAATGGAATATACCTTTAGAGAGGTTTAAACCCTCTTGTTAAAGGTAGGTTATTTTACTGAACTCCTTAGAAACTTTTGGATAGTTTTGTTAAAGGCATGTTAGTAACACTTAGGTACAGACTACTGATATTTTTACTTTTGTCGTTTACAGGTTGACGGCCTTAATTCTCTCCACTCTGTGAAAGCCAGTGCTAACCGATTCACAAAGACAAGTCAGGGGAGAAGTTGGAACACCGGGAATGGGTCCCCAGATGCCATCTGTTTTTCGGTAGACAAGCCTGGAATAGTTGTGGTCGGTTTTTCTGTCTATGGAGGAGGTGGAATTCATGAATATGAATTAGAGGTGTTGGTTGATGATGTAAGTACCACTCTTAGTATGCATTTGGGTGTGTGGGTTGTGTGTCAGGACATACATCATTATAATAGTGCAGTGGTCCAAATCCAAATAGTGCAGTTTAACAGATTAGTCATAGATGGGCAACGTTAGAAATTAAAAGGGAGCGATTTTTCTTGATTGTTTATGTACCATTTGGATCGCTCCTGCTTCATGTTTTCTGCACTTCCAGGGGAGATTTTAAATGAAAATGAGAAATTATGTAACTAGGCCTCAGATTATAAATCTTGAGTAATTTCTTTTTTTTTTTTTTTACTATTATAATATTTCAGAAAACAGGAACAGTCTTCAGACTGATACTATTACCCCATCAGTGATTAAGCAGTTTTGTCAAGAGTGCTAATGGATGATTAATAGTAAAGAGTGTTGTTGGTTGAATTAGCTTTATCTTGCTGTATCCACTATAGATTTTTTAAAGTGCCCAAGTTTCATAAAGTTTTATTAAAATGAGACAAGTAGCATGTAAATCATTTGCTAATAAATAAGTCTATCTGTATTTTGCTTCTTTTAAGCAGTTAATTCAGTTAATTATTTCCTTAAACTCTATAATTAGATATAGCATTCTGATGAAGGGGAAATCATTTTAAGACAGATGAGAAAAGCCTGTGTATGATATAATTTGCAGATAGTTCAGGAAATAAATACAAATGAATGGAGGACCAAAAATGCTTTCTTTAGTATATATGGATGAATGCTAATGGATAATAATTTTATATGCACGAAAATAGACTGCTTAAAAACAGTAATTGATTGTAAGTCAAAATTGTTCATTTAATGAAATTAAGAATATGTGCGGGCTTTGTTTTGTTTTAATTAGAGTGAGCATGCAGGGGATTCAACTCATTCTCACAGATGGACATCTCTAGAATTAGTCAAAGGAACTTACACGACAGATGATTCACCCAGTGATATAGCTGAAATCAGACTTGACAAAGTTGTTCCTTTAAAGGTAATTTTAACAATGTGTTTAGTTTGTAAATGGAATGTATTATTATGAGTTTATGTAAAAACAATGGTAAAAAGTTTCTGTGGTCCTTTAAATACAGTACTGACTGTATTCCTTATGAGTTACTCTATTGTATTGTACTTGTGCAAAACGTTCTTAAAGTCTGATATAGTGGAAAGTAGCTGTAGGTTTTGGAGTCAAACAAACCTAGCTTTCAGATACTTGCTTTTCCCAATGTTAGCTCTGAGATGTTGGACATGTCATCATTTGCCCACTCTGAGACTGATCTATAGGTTGGGAAGGATAATACCTCCATTGTAACATTGTTCAGATTAAATTAAGAAATGGAGGAGAGTACTTGCCTCAGTGTCTAGCACAATATAGAAACTCAATAAATATTAGTTCCTATTTTTTCTTCTCTTATTGTGCAAGAACTCATTTAAAGAACAAGTGGTCTTAACAAATAGTGTTAACTATTAAAGCTATTATTATTGTATATAACTTAATTGTCTAGCAGTAAATAACTATTAGGAAAACAAATTTTGCTTCATATTAAAGTAATAATAGAGTAATTCTGAATGCAACCATAATAATTTTGATTACACAGCTGAGTTTTGGATGAGGTAACTTAATTAGTTACTTCATCAAAAAGATATATGATACTAAAAAAACAAAAAACATCATTATGAAGTTTATGTCTTGGATTGTTAGGCACCAGTATCTATATTATATTTTTTATACAAGTGAATCTTGTTTTGTCTTACAGATATTTTTTCCCATGTTTGCCTGTCTCTTTCTGTCTCCAAATGTCTCTCTTAAAATTATAATGAACTCATTATTGTATTTTTCCTATATTTAAAACAAGCTTAAAAGTTAAACTTAGCAAGGGAAAATCTTAATTCATGTATTCAAAATCTTTTAATATGGCTAATATTCTTTACAGTGTGATTAAAAGCAGACACTAGAGTTACACTGTATTTAAATCCTATTCCATCACTATTTACTAGTTGTGTGACTTTGGCCAATTAACTTCTCTGTACCACAGATTCCTCATCTGTAAAATAGGGGTAATAATGGTACTTAACCTTATGAGGCCATTTTAAGGATTAATTTAAGTAAATCACAGAAAGTATTCTGTTAAATAATAAACATCAGTAAGTGTTAATTATTACCCTGCTTGACTTACTAAAAACTCATTCAACCAAATTGTGTATAAATATGACATTCTTTATACAGTTGGCCCTTGAACAATGTGGGAATTAGAGGTGTTAACCCTTCTCACAGTGGAAAATCCAGGTATAACTTACAGTCAGCCCTTTTTATACCTACCTATGCTGGGTCTACCAAAGCTATGGTTTTTCCAGTAGTCATGGACAGATGTGAGAGTTGGGCCATAAAGAAGGCTGAGTGTGAAAGAATTGATGCTTTCAAACTGTGGTGCTGGAAAAGACTCTTGGGAGTCCCCTGGACTCTCAATCCTAAAAGGAAATCCTAGTCAGTCCTAAAAGGAAATCAACCCTGAATATTATTATTGGAAGGACTGATGTTGAAGCTAAAGCGCCAATATTTTGGCCACCTGATGTGAAGAGCTGACTCGTTGGAAAAGACCTTGATGCTGGGCAAGATTGAAGGCAGGAGGAGAAGGGCACAGCAGAGGATGAGATGGTTGGGATGGCATCATCGACTCGATGGACATGAATCTGAGCAAACGCCGAGAGATAGGAGGGACAGAGGAGCCTGCTGCAGTCCATGGCGTTGTAGAGAGTCAGACACAGCTTAGCAACTGAACAAAACAAAAATGCTGGTTATACATGTTATGATTCAGCCAACCTTGGGTCGTGTAGTACTGTAGTATTTATTGTTGAAGAATATTCTGTGTAACAGACCCATGCAGTTCACACCCCTGATGCTCAAGGACCAAGTGTATTTGCCCAGTTTACTACTAGAGTTCATTTTATATTAATGTATCCTTGTACATTGTAAATAAGCATAAACACGCTTTACATCTTTATCGTGAAGGAAAATGTTAAATACGCTGTGCGCCTGAGGAACTATGGAAGCCGCACAGCCAATGGAGATGGAGGAATGACCACGGTTCAGTGCCCTGATGGCGTGACGTTCACATTCAGTACATGCAGCTTGAGTAGTAATGGCACAAACCAAACCAGAGGACAGATTCCCCAGATACTCTACTACAGGTAGGTGTGTATGGAGATCAGGGAGCTAACTACTCGACAGCAGCAGAGCGTGTGCATTTTACTACCAAGGTACAAGCAGCTAAATGGGCGGTGATAATTAAATCGCACAGTGTATCTTCCTTGCACATGGTAATTTGTACAAAAAGATCTCATTTTAATGTATAAATTCAGTGTTTACTTTAAAATGTTCTTTGTCATTATTTCCTTAATATCTTTGAAATGTTTATGTATATGCTTTTTGTTGTCCCTTTTATAGTTTTGTGGTGTGCATTTGTGGCCAAATTTTAATGGAATTTATTTATTTTAGATGCCTAGAGTTAATGAGGAAATCCACTCTGCCGAAGTGCTGTTGTTACCTTGATCCAGCTATCCTTTCTGCAGAGTGTTTTGGTGTCTGTGAATCTAGTCCTTGCAGCTCTAGAGTATATAATAATGTATTTCTAATAATATGTTTAACAAAAACCATTCCTTCTGTAAAGAGTGAAAAACAGAATTACAATAATTTTGAGTTTAAAAAAACTTTAAAATATACATTTCTCACTGAGTCTACATTTTTTTTTAACAACTTAGCTGGAACCATGGGTAGTAGTGAGCAGCATTCACCACGTTTGTCCTCCATCTGACTTGACAGCAAATCACTGAAGTTGCCCATAGGTTTCAGAGGCTTACTGCTCCCTTTTTCCTTCGCAATCAGTCTGGAGACACTGCCTTGGCAGTTAGGACACTTCTGTCCTAACTGCTTTCTATCCTGAGGATCTGCCTTCTTTCTCTGTGTAAACTAGAATAGAAATAGTAGGCACAAATAGCTCTGTAGTGGCATGTTGCTGCTGACACACAAAAGCTTTCTAGTCCTTTCACCGTAAAGAAAACCCTTTTCTGTTACATAGCCTTACAACAAACAGTACATTTTTCTCTCTGTCAGAGTGTAGACTAGAACCCACATCATGCGCTAAAGATAAAAAAGATGGGGAGTCCCTTAAAAGCATCTGCTATCCATAACTTACACATTATACAAAATGCAATGTTTATATCTTGATATTTTCCACAAAGACTTAAGTATCCTTAGCTTTCATTTTTAGTTAATTAAGTCTTAAAAGATTAAAATCACTTAACTGTGAAAGCCGTGTTATTCTGATGTCTGCCAAGTCTGCATCTCTAGCTCCTGGCTCCTCTGAGCCCTGGAGTGAATATCCAGGCCCCTCTAAACTTCATCAGGGTGATGGTAAGGGAGATGGTGATTAGAGGTCCCATGTCCTGGGCATTCCCTTTCTGCCATACGGTGCTCTGAGTGCTCGCCCTGTGTCAGTTCAGCCAGTCCTTGCAGGAACTCCATGGGGTGTGCAATTTCCTGTCCCTCCTTTACAGATGAGGGACCTGAGGCCCGGAGTGACTCGGCGACTTGCAGTCGCACTTTGAGTAAGCTATGGTCCTGGGATTTGTAGCCAGGAGACTGGACTACAGGTGACTTACCTTTAACCACCGTACCACACACACATCCTCTCTAAGGCTGGCTAACAGGCATCTTGGTGAAACTCCCCACCATCCACAGGTCCCCATCCAGTGTTCCTCCCCATCCACAGGTATAGCAGACACCTGGGGGGCATTCTTGATGTCTGTCTTACCCTCACACTTCGCATTAGTTAGTCTTGGCCTAAATCTGACCTTTTCTCCCACTCCTATCATTAACATCGAGCCCAAGCCGTCTCCACCCCGACTTGAGTAACCACCGGGATAACTGGATTCGAGAGGAACTAGCCTCCAAACCAGTCTCTCTCTTTTCGCTGAGCTCTCTTACACTCTGTCCTATACCGTGCAGCCAGAGTGACCTGAGCGCAATAGAAATCCTGTCAAGTTTTCAGGTGAGCCCTTGCTCACCTTTCCCTCATAGCTTCCCTTTCCCATTCCAGGATGAAATGAAGTCTTTACTCATGTGATCTGACTCTTGTCTACCTTACCCACCTGTCACCCTTCACTCTTTCTCCTTTCATTCTAGTCACGCTTGTCTTCATTCTGTTCCTAGATCTCACCAATCTTGTTCCCGTCTGTGTATTTCTAATAATATGTTTAACAAAAACCATTCCTTCTGTAAAGAGTGAAAAACAGAATTACAATAATTTTGAGTTTAAAAAAACTTTAAAATATACATTTCTCACTGAGTCTACATTTTTTTTTAACAACTTAGCTGGAACCATGGGTAGTAGTGAGCAGCATTCACCACGTTTGTCCTCCATCTGACTTGACAGCAAATCACTGAAGTTGCCCATAGGTTTCAGAGGCTTACTGCTCCCTTTTTCCTTCGCAATCAGTCTGGAGACACTGCCTTGGCAGTTAGGACACTTCTGTCCTAACTGCTTTCTATCCTGAGGATCTGCCTTCTTTCTCTGTGTAAACTAGAATAGAAATAGTAGGCACAAATAGCTCTGTAGTGGCATGTTGCTGCTGACACACAAAAGCTTTCTAGTCCTTTCACCGTAAAGAAAACCCTTTTCTGTTACATAGCCTTACAACAAACAGTACATTTTTCTCTCTGTCAGAGTGTAGACTAGAAACCACATCATGCGCTAAAGATAAAAAAGATGGGGAGTCCCTTAAAAGCATCTGCTATCCATAACTTACACATTATACAAAATGCAATGTTTATATCTTGATATTTTCCACAAAGACTTAAGTATCCTTAGCTTTCATTTTTAGTTAATTAAGTCTTAAAAGATTAAAATCACTTAACTGTGAAAGCCGTGTTATTCTGATGTCTGCCAAGTCTGCATCTCTAGCTCCTGGCTCCTCTGAGCCCTGGAGTGAATATCCAGGCCCCTCTAAACTTCATCAGGGTGATGGTAAGGGAGATGGTGATTAGAGGTCCCATGTCCTGGGCACTCCCTTTCTGCCATACGGTGCTCTGAGTGCTCGCCCTGTGTCAGTTCAGCCAGTCCTTGCAGGAACTCCATGGGGTGTGCAATTTCCTGTCCCTCCTTTACAGATGAGGGACCTGAGGCCCGGAGTGACTCGGCGACTTGCAGTCGCACTTTGAGTAAGCTATGGTCCTGGGATTTGTAGCCAGGAGACTGGACTACAGGTGACTTACCTTTAACCACCGTACCACACACACATCCTCTCTAAGGCTGGCTAACAGGCATCTTGGTGAAACTCCCCACCATCCACAGGTCCCCATCCAGTGTTCCTCCCCATCCACAGGTATAGCAGACACCTGGGGGGCATTCTTGATGTCTGTCTTACCCTCACACTTCGCATTAGTTAGTCTTGGCCTAAATCTGACCTTTTCTCCCACTCCTATCATTAACATCAAGCCCAAGCCGTCTCCACCCCGACTTGAGTAACCACCGGGATAACTGGATTCGAGAGGAACTAGCCTCCAAACCAGTCTCTCTCTTTTCGCTGAGCTCTCTTACACTCTGTCCTATACCGTGCAGCCAGAGTGACCTGAGCGCAATAGAAATCCTGTCAAGTTTTCAGGTGAGCCCTTGCTCACCTTTCCCTCATAGCTTCCCTTTCCCATTCCAGGATGAAATGAAGTCTTTACTCATGTGATCTGACTCTTGTCTACCTTACCCACCTGTCACCCTTCACTCTTTCTCCTTTCATTCTAGTCACGCTTGTCTTCATTCTGTTCCTAGATCTCACCAATCTTGTTCCCGTCTGAACCTTCATCTTAACTGTTCTTTCGGCCTGACTGCTCTTCTCCCAGTTCCGCCAGGTCTTTTTTTTTTTAGAAAACACAGTTCAGGCCTTTGCTTAAATAGTGGTTCTGTCATGATGTTATTTACTTAAAAAATAAAATAACTTTAAGCTCTTGTGTGGCTTTTTCTTTGAAGCCCTATTATGCCTTGAAACTATATAGTTATATGTTTACTGTTTTTTAACTTGGTAACTTTTGAAGCTTGTGATCCAGATGTGATTCCTAGAGTTAGATCATGTTTTACCCACTATGTAAAATGATGTCGTGTTACTCATGTTACAGGAGTGAATTTGATGGAGATTTACAATCCCAACTTCTAAGTAAAGCCAATGAAGAAGATAAAAACTGTAGCAGAGCTCTCTCTGTGGTAAGCACTGTTGTTCGAGCTGCAAAAGACCTCTTGCACAGAGCTCTTGCTGTGGACGGTAAGATTGTTTTTTTACTTCCTTAATAGTGATATTTTAGATTCTTTATTCTCCAACTTATGTGCAGAATTACCAAAGACGAACTACCTTGTAAAATCCCGGCGTGGTCCCTGATGGGTCTGCACATATACATATATTCATTTTGGATCAGCCATGCTCTCCATACACTAATGCAAAATTTGTTAGAATGTTCCAAAGCAGTTATTTTACACTGTCGTTTTCTGAGTTAGCCCATTAAGACGAAAACTCTTAATTGAGTCTTTGCTTCTTTTAGTAGTTTAAAAAACAATTTTTTGTTTTCCACTTTAGACCTGATTTTCTTTCTGTAATAGCATCACCATGCATCCAAAGGTCTGGGCAACCCCAGACGTCTTTCTAGATTCACTTATCTAAATTGAGTTTTGCGAATTTTCCCCTGGAAACTCTCTAGTTTCTATTCTCTCTCTCTGTTCTCCCATAGTTCAGGCTGCTGTAGTTCAAGCACACATCCTCTTTTTCATGGGTGGATAACATCCTAATAATATCCCCGCCACCTTTTCCCCACTGCCACACTGCAGCAGAGTTAAATTTACAAAAAACTTACTGTTCACTATAACACTTGTTCCTAAATGTAGTTGCATGTCAAAATCACGTGAGAAACTTGCTGAAAATAAAGAGTATTTGGTCTATCCAAACCAGTAGCTTAGGCTGGACAAGGAAACTGTATTTTTTACCTCAGTGCCCAGCCTGTTCTGATGCTACAGCAGATGTAGAAAAAAAAATCTAGAAATAATTGACCCTTAATAGAGAAGTCTTCAACTTATCTTCCTAGCACCATTCTCATGGAAAAATAAAATGTCCATCAGCACAGTGCTTTCCTCGGGAAGCATAGAAGGCAATGTAGCTAATAACAGCAAACATTTTTGGAGTATTAACTATGTCTGCAGGCATTCTTTAAGCATTTTACAGGTGTTAACTCACTGAATCATCACAACATCTGATGAGGGAAGTATGTTATCCTCCATCACAGTTGAGTAACCTGCACACAAAGATTATGTTGTTTGCCTGGCTTCAGATGTGTAGCTATGTATGGCACCAAGAGTACTGGTTTAGCACCTGAGGTCTAATTCCGGTTCTGTCATCTTACAGATGTATGATTTTGGATAAAGTACTTCAACACTATGTGCCTTGGTTTCCACTTCTAAACAAGGGGTGATAATAAAGAACCTTATTGTAAGGATTAATGGAGATAATGTGTGTAGAGCCCTTAGAATAGTGCCAGGTCCTTGATAAGCACTTGGTCAGTGTCAGCTATAATCTTCCTCAGGAAACTAGAATATAGGTTTAGTACAGTTGTGCATATGTTACAGTGGAATTGCTTTCTAACTGTAGTTTCAATGCCTTTTTTAGCTGATGACCTTCCAGAACTGCTTAGCTCTTCCAGTCTGTTTTCCATGCTGCTCCCCCTTATTATAGCCTACATAGGACCAGTAGCTGCTGCTATTCCTAAGGTGTGTGACTCAATTCCCTAACTCTGAATTTTTTTTTGTAAATGTAATTTTATTTAGACTTTGTGTCTTTCCTTTAAAAATAATCTTTCCGGCATCTGGGTTACAGGTAACATGTAGATAGACATGTAAATGGTAGAAGTTATTAGTTAACTAACTCTCTGATCTTAGTATCGCTTACTAGTTTACTTTGTAATAGTATTGTTTTGTGATAGTATTACTTTGTAATAGTATTGTTTATTGGCTTTACATTTGAAGAACTTGGAAATAAGAAATATTTTTTAGTATATGATATGTAAGGAAAGCTTAAGTTAACCAAGACCTTTAAAATTTATAATGTTGATGCCAAACCTCCATTTTGTATAAAAATAGCAATATAAATAGGTTGTTAAATTGTGAAATATTCAAGACATGGAAGAAATGATAAACTACTGATCCTTTGGCATAATAAATTTTGAGTAAAATCCATTTATTGCAGATCACAGAAAGGCAGAAGGGTTTAAAAATATAAACTTGGTTATATTCATGTAACATCTAAGACTTTTAAGCTAAATCTTTTTTTCCCGTAGTACAAATTTCTCTTTGAGTGAAAACATAACTAGAAGAAACTCTAAATGGAAATTCTTAATAATAAGGATAATCAACAATTACAGTAATTAATAACTTTAAAGCAACTTTCACACTTACTATCTCACTTAATCATTCTTTTTATACTAGGTGGCTGTAGAAGTCTTTGGACTTGTCCAACAGTTACTTCCTTCAGTTGCCATTCTGAATCAGAAGTATGCACCCCCTGCCTTCAATCCTAATCAGTCAACAGACAGCACCACAGGAAATCAGCCTGAACAAGGCCTGTCTGCCTGCACGACCTCTAGTCACTGTGCTGTCATAGAGAGCGAGCACCCCTATAAGCCTGCGTGTGTCACACACTACAAGGTGGGCACTGGTTCCTAGGAGCAGTTTACACGTAAAGCCTGATTTGATGTTCTGTATTGATATCTTAAAGGATACTTAACCTCTGTTCAGAAGTGTAACTTCTATGCATAGAGAACCAGCAGGTGGTTAGCTCTGTCAAGCACACAAAAGGGTTTAAGACAGAATTTTTACTGTTAAATAGTATACTTTTATGGGATTTATGAAAGTTATTTTCATATCTTTTTATAAGTACAAGGCTGTGTGTAATGCTCAACTGCATATTGTCTATCATAATAGTGGATATAAGCATTGACATTAAAAAAAAAAATCACATATTTGGGGACATTCCTGGTGGTCCAATCATTGAGACTTTGCCTTCCAGTGCAGAGTTGCAGGTTCAATACATGGTCAGGGAGCTAGGATTCCACATGCATCAGAGTCAAAAAAAAAAAAAGAAAAGGCATTGAAAAACAGAAGGAATACTGTAACAAATTCAGTAAAAACTTTAAAAAATAATAAATGAAAATCAATTTTTTTGGACTGATATTGTTTGTACCACAGCCTGATCTCTGAAAATTTATATACCCAGTGCAGAATTTGCAATACTACACACAATGTTAAAATGTACATATAAAATATATATAATGTTTTTATAGAATACTCAAAATCCTATTCCTTGCTTTCTAAATTGTATCATTTAAATTAAGGGGGAGAAAGAGAATTTGTCCACTTAATTTAAGTATAAGTTTACGTTTTGGTACTCAGTCACTCAGTCATGTCCAATTCTTTGTGACCCCAAGGGCTATAACATGCCAGGCTTCTCTGCCCGTGGAATTTTCCAGGCAAAAACACTGGAGTGGGTTGCCATTTCTTACTTCAGGGGATCTTCCCAATCCAGGGATTGAACCCACGTCTCTTGCATCTCCTGCACTGGCAGGTGTATTCTTTACCATTTGTAAAATATTCAGCTCTTTGTTGTAGAATATGGTAAACATATGAAAAGATGCACCAGTATAGTTTAGCCGACTTGTGCATCATCCCAGTTACCAGTTACCAACTATTGGGCAAACTCTTACTTGTTCCCCTCTCTCTTTGTCCCTTCTCATATTGTATGAAGGACTTCTCAGGTGGGTCATTGGTAAAATGTCTGCCTGACAGTGCAGAAGGTGTGGGTTTGATCCCTGGGTCGGGAAGATCCCCTCGAGGAGGAAGTGGCAACCCACTCCAGTATTCTTGCCTGGGAAATCCCGTGGACAGAGGGCTGCAGTCCATTGGGTTGCCAAAGAGCCACACGTGACTTAGTGACTAAACGGCAACAGTATAGTTTTAAAGCACATTCATGGATGCTTTTGTGTCTCTAAAAATGTAAGGACCTGTAAAAAATAATGTCTCTGTCACTCTTTAAAAAAACTAAGAATTTCTTCATGTTGTTGTATGTGTACATTTTAAAATATTTAAATTAGAATCCAAATGAGATTCATACATTATGATTGGTTGTGTCTCTTAAGTCTCTTTTAATCTATTGTTCTCCCTCCATCTCTCTGCTTTTTGTTTCCTTGAATTTTATTTAAGAAATTGGACTGTGCCTTTTTTTGATAGACTCCTCCTGAGTCCTTTAGACACATCCCCTGTAGTCATTCATAGCATCCTCACTGTCTGGTGTAAGATGTTACAGGCTCTGTTATAAGATGTTGTAAGAGGCTTACACATTTCTGCCTCAAGTCTGAAACCTGCCATTTTTTCAAAGTGCTGTGGTTTGAACATTTGCCATTTTTCCCTTCGGTGTTCATAGAATTTTTTTAAACCCAGACTGGGCTTCCCTGGTGGCTCAGCAGTAAAGAATCTTCCAGCAGTGTAGGTGCCTCATGAGATGCAGGTTCAATCCCTGGATCAGGAAGATCCCCTGGAGAAGGAAATGGCAACCCACTCCAGGGTTCTTGCTGCGAGAATCCCATGGACAGAGAAGCCTGGTGGGCTACAGTTCATGGGGTCGCAGAGAGTTGGACACAACTGAAGTGACTTAGCACGCATGCACAGGATCCTCTCAGATTCAAACATGCATTTAGTAGTTAGGTCACTTCAGTCTTTTTAATCTGAAAGAGTTCCTCAGCCTCTCTTCATCTTTTATGATGCTGGCATTTTTGAAGAACACAATCAGTGCTTTATTTGTATCTCACTGATTGTTTTTTAATGACTAGACTCAGGTTGTGCATTTTGGGTGGCAACCTGTCGTGTTCTCCTCAGTGTATCCCATCAGGAAGTAGTCACTTGATTAAGGTGACAGTTCCACCAAAAAAAAGCACCTTTTTTTCCCTTCGAAAATGTCTATGGGTGGATATCCATGGGTTAGAGACTGTAAAAAATACTGTCTTTCAGCAAATTTTAGCACCCTTTGGTTATTCTAGGGCTTCCTCGGTGGCTCAGACGGTAAAGCTATCTGTAATGTAGGTCTGTGTATCTGTGTGTCTGTAATGCGGGTGGCCTGGGTTCGATCCCTGGGTCGGGAAGATCTCCTGGAGAAGGAAATGGCACCCCATTCCAGTGTTCTTGCCTGGAGAATCCCACGGACAGGGAAGCTGGGTGGGCTACTGTCCACCGGGTCACAAGGAGTCGGACACGACTGAGCGGCTTCACTCTCACTTTGGTTGTTCTTACCCAAATCACTCACTGCTCTGGTGGCTCCAAGGTGGTGGCTTTCCAACTCTGTTTTTCCTCCCAGCTGGTGTTCTGTTGTAAAGCAGAGTTTCCCACCCCTCTACTTTAAAAAGGGTGTTCATTTATATGTCTGTTTCATGTGTTTATAGCAGTGTGTACTCAGATTCTCTTTTTGCTCAGTGTTACAGTCTTTTGCTGTCATTCAGTTTGATGTCAAATTTCAGTTGATTTGGTCAGGGGAATTCTGTTCATACTAGAGTCTGTGTCCTTTTTCTGTGTTTTCATCAGTTTTTGAGCACTTCTTACTAATTCCAGTCAAAACCGCTGAGGTATTTTCTTCATACCATTTTCGTTTATGTATGGCACTATAAAAATTAAAAATACTACTTAAACAGTTTCTTTGCAGTGTTTTTGATATTAACCCTACTAGCATTAATATAATCAAAGTACTTTATTCAGAAGTTGTTTAGAGTAGTTCATTTTATATATATGTGTAGGTGACTATATGATTAGTTTAATATAGTTAGTCTTGTTTATTTGTACTTAATTTTTATGAGTTTTTCCCCTGCCTCACTTGACTTAATATTAGTTTTAAACTATGTGAAATACTATTATAGCTACAGAAATAAAATTACGTAAAGCAACGTACTCAGAATTAAGTCCTTTTCCTTCTCTTCTTCTGCCTTACTCCAGTAAGTATCATGGTTATCCTTACTGCATTCTTTTTTGGAGAAAAAATCAGAAAGATTGATTTAGATGTAGTCTTATTTTCCTTTTTTGTTTAAAAAAATAGCACACTGTACATACTACTTTGTACTTTGCTTTTTTTAAAAAATTAATTAATTTATTTGTATTCATTTATTTTTTTACACGAACTCTCAAACATGAACCCCCCTCCCACCCCACATCTTCCCTCCAGATCATCCCCATACACTGTGTGTAAAAATCTCTCCATATCCATTTACAGAGATCATCCTCCTTCCTTTTTACAACTTCATAGTGCTCCACTGTTGTCAAGATGTATCATAGTCTTTGAGCCAGTCTGGTGTGTGAGCATCTGGGGTGTTTTCTTTTTTTTTTTGCAATGAATAAACTGTGCATATGGTTGGGGTTTTTTGGTTTGTTTTTGTTTCCATACTATTAGAAGCATATCTTCAAACTAAACTTCTGGAAGTAGGATTGCTGGCTTAAGCAAAGAATGAGGAGCCTTGTGCTCGGTATATCTGGAATTGCTGATTCAGACGGTGAATGCATTTATAGTTTTGCTATATGTTGACAGTTCCCTTCCATTGAAGTTATGGCTTTTTGTGTCCCACCAACAATATATGGAAATGCTTATTTTCTCATGGCCTCCCCACAGGAGTATGTGTTTAAATCTGGAAGCTTTGGCCAATATAATGGGAAGAATGTTGGGAAAATGGTGCCTCAGTTTAGTTTTAATTTACATTTATGTTACTGTGAACTAAGTTGAGCTTTTTATTTAAGGATTATTAAAAAATCCTTTACTAAATAGAGTCTAAAGTAAATTTTTTTAGATTAATATCATACTTGGGAAATTTCTTAAGGTTTATGTCATGTCCTACAACCAATTCATAGTTTACTACTTGACATGGTCCTGCTTAACTGTAATTTGACTACAATTACAGAATTCCTTCTGCTATGATGATGACAGAAACTTTAAAATGGCCTTAAAAATACATGTAATTATGTGCCATCATAAACTCCTGCATACAGTAAAATTTTAGGATAGAAGACTATAAAAATCAAGGCTTTTATCAAGTGTATAAGTGTGTGTGTTTATATTCTCATAATATTTGAAGTTGCAGAGTTTTTTTGGTTAATGAGAAGAAGCATTTGTATTAGGTACTATGAATGATAGATAACCTAAAAGTGACTAAAACCTTAACATTTTAATGATTTATTCATTTCCATCAATGTATCTTTATATTTTACCTATCCAATTACATTGTCAGTTACCTACCTATATTCCTTAAATGCATACTGATTCAAATGGAAAATTTATTATTTAAATAAACTCTTCCACAGGAAAATCAGATACCTTTTTTTTTCCCCAGAAATTAAGCAGTTTTATAATTGTTTTTTTAATGATTTCAGTATGTACTTAAACACAATGCAGTATCAACCACATATTAAATAGAAAACAATAGATATTACAATGGGAGAGCAGAGACGATTGATACTAACCATTAATACTTTGGTTTCTGATCACTTAATTCTTAAAATTTTACAGTATTCCTTAACATTAATGTTACAGTAAGTTGAAGGCATCATCTTTCCAGTATGATGTCCTATTTCTAAACTAGACCAGAAGCTAAAGCCTGATTCTTCTTATGTGAGTGGCCTCTTGTCTGTTGACTTCAGGTGGCATTCCCAGAGTGTGTGCGGTGGATGACACTCGAGTTTGACCCCCAGTGTGGCACCGCACAGTCGGAAGACGTCCTCCGTTTGTTGATCCCCATTAGAACTGTTCAGAATTCAGGATATGGACCAAAGTTGACAGCTGTTCATGAAAATCTGAATTGCTGGATAGAACTAAAGAAATTTTCAGGGTCTTCTGGGTGGCCTACTATGGTTTTAGTGTTGCCAGGTAAGTTTCTTTCTTTTTTTCTTTTTTTTTTTTGGTCTTATTTTTTATTATATGGTAAAATAAATGCATTTGTGAGAATTATGTTTAGTGAAGATACACTATTGAAAATGTTTAATTTTCAGAAGAATATCTTCAAGACCTACTCCGTATCTAGATTGCAGTTGATTAGTGAAGAAGACTCTGTGGGCACTGGGCATACGTGACCAAGGTTTAGAAAAGAGACTGTTCTGAGGATCTCGTGAGAAAAGATGAGCTTGTCCAAAGAGGGTGTGTCAGTCACCCAGCTGTGCGTGACTCTTTGCGACCCCATAGTCTGTAGCCCTCCAGGCTCCTCTGTCCATGGGGTTCTCCAGGGAAGAGTACTGGAGTGGGTTGCCATGTCCTCTCTGGGGGATCATCCCGACCCAGGGACCAAATCCAGGTCTCCTGCAGTGCAGGCAGATTCTTTACTGTCTGAGCCGCCAGGGAAGCTTGACCAAAGCAGAGAGCTAATACTGAGGCCAAACTGTAGAAAAAGTTGGATTAGGTATTTATTTTCCCAGTAAGTGTTGAATTTTAGAAAGTCGCTGAGGACTTGTTTGTGTCCAGAGAGCTCGTGGCCCATGGAGCCCACTAAGCTATGTGAAGCCTTGCTTTCAAGCTTGAGGAGCATTTGCGGCCAGGCGGTGCCACAGACTTGGTACTGTAGTCTGTTGTTTTATAACCACTTCAATGGCACCCACTCCAGTACTTTTGCCTGGAAAATCCCATGGATGGCGGAGCCTGGTAGGCTGCAGTCCATGGGGTCACTGAGAGTTGGACACGACCCAGTGACTTCACTTTTACTTTTCACTTTCATGCATTGGAGAAGGAAATAGCAACCCACTTCAATGTTCTTGCCTGGAGAATCCCAGGGACGGCGGAGCCTGGTGGGCTGCCATCTGTGGGGTCGCACAGAGTCGGACACGACTGAAGTGACTTAGCAGCAGCAAGTGATCCTGTGATCTTGCAAACTGAGAGCCAGGTCGAATTCAGAAACTCCTTTCTTCTGATCTGACCTGCCGTGTGTGTTTGTGAAGAGATCAAAGCCCGATTCCAGCTTAGAAAAAAGGCTAATCCAGGTCACCTCAGTTGGAGAAGAAAATGGCAACCCATTCCAGTATTCTTTCTAGGGAAATCCCATGGACAGAGGTGCCTGGTGGGCTACAGTCCATGGGGTCACAAAGAGTTGGACATGACTGAGCTACTTACGCACGGAGGTCACTTCAGTACTTGACAGATAATTGACAGTGATTGCTCATATAACTTACTTAGGACATGTGATTAAGGAGAATTAAATCATAAAGAAAAATAACAACCTGGTATGGTTTTATTGTTTCTAGTGTTGTTTTTTAGCACAGTTTTGTTCAAGTAAATGTAGAAACCCCAAAACCGAAAACATTATTTAGTGCATGTGTGTTCAAGTCATGTCCAACTCTTTTGCGACCCCATGGACTGTAGTTCAACAGGCTTCTCTGTCCATGGGATTTTCCAGGCAAGAATACTGGAGTGGGTTGCCATTTCCTTCTCCAGGAGATCTTCCCTACCCAGGGATCAAATCCACGTCTCTTACAGTTCCTGCATTGGCAGATGAATTCTTTACCACTGCGCCACCCAGGAAGCCTGATTTTTATTGCTACCTATCTTGAGATGGATAAAAGTAAGGAGATTTTAATAAAGTTGTTTCAGATTTTGAACTCAGTGTCAGTTTTTTTTCTTAGGGAATGAGGCCCTGTTTTCATTGGAGACTGCATCAGATTATGTGAAAGATGACAAAGCTTCTTTCTATGGTTTCAAATGTTTTGCAATTGGATATGAGTTTAGCCCTGGACCTGATGAGGTGAGAATGAATTACCTTCTTATTCTGTTAAGGAAGATTGTGTTTCTAAAGGCTACTGTTGACTTGGATTGTGTTTGCTGTATATATTCAAGAAGCCTGAAATTTTATTTTAAGCTAGGGTATATAATCTATTTTGCAGTTTAATTTTGTACAAATTAATTGTGTCTGGTATTACTGTTTATAATACGTGGAGGGATCAGAGTCTGTGCAGCATGACCCAGCCTTTGAAGACATAGTATAATCATGCCTGTTCCAAACCTGGTTGGTGACTGTACCTTTCTGAGTGATTTATTTTTTTAATAAAAAATTTATTTATTTATTTATTTTCTTTTTCTTCTCCCTCTCTCTCTCTTTTTTTTTTAAACTTTATTTTACTTTACAGTACTGTATTGGTTTTGCCATACATCAACAAGAATCCACCATAGGTGCTAATTTCACAGTGGCACTAATTTAATATCTGTCGCAAAGATTTCAAGTAGTACTGTTTAAAAAAAAAGTTAAGGTGAAACAGTGATCATGTTCCAGCAAAGTAATAAATGAAAAATCCTTTGGACCATGAGCTGTTGGTCTAAAACTTTTTTGTCTGAAACAATATAACCAATGTGAGACATAATATTGAATTTCTTACACTCTTAATTTACCATTAGCTACTAACACATGCTTCCTTTTTGTTTCAAATGTTATGCTGGAATGCAAGTCACATTTTTTTGATAATCCACATCATCTCTCAAAAATTCTTTTGGACTCTGAGGGAGAGGGAGAGGGTGGGATGATTTGGGAGAATGGCTTTGAAACATGTATAATATCATATATGAAACGAATCGCCAGTCCAGGTTCGATGCGTGATACTGGATGCTTGGGGCTGGTGCACTGGGACAACCGGAGGGGTGGTATGGGGAGCGGGGAGGGAGAGAGAGGGGTTCTGGATGGGGAACACGTGTATACCTGTGGCAGATTCATGTTGATGTATGGCAGAACCAATACAGTATTGTGAAGTAATTAACCTCCAATTAAAATAAATAAATTTATATTTTTAAAAATTGCATCTTCCAACAGTTTTTACAGCATCTGATTTTTTTTCAATTCTCCAGGGAGTCATTCAGTTGGAAAAAGAGCTAGCTAATCTGGGTGGGGTTTGTGCAGCAGCTTTGATGAAAAAGGACCTAGCACTTCCTATTGGTAAGTGTGATCTTGTACTAGGTATTTAGGATTTTTTAAAAAGTTACAAAATGATGAATAAAATGTTTATTGAAAAACATCCTGAAAATAGTTTAGCAAAATGAATTTAACAGTCACATATATTCATGGACAGCTGCTTACTATAATGGAGGCAATGAGACATTTGTGTTCTGTTCATATGAGGGAAATTGGTACAACCTCTTTGAAGGAAATTCGTCAATAGCTATTCAAATTTTATATAAATATACCTTTTGACATAGCATTTTTATACATATTTACACGAATACTCAAAAACATACATTATAAGAGATTACTATATCAGTACTTGTGGTTATAAAACCTAGGAGCAACCAAAATGTTTGTCAGTTGGAAACTGTTCAGTCAGCGATGGTATATCTATACAAAACAAATGTAAGTAGCTATTAAAATACATTAACAAAAAAGTAAACCTTTATGTCTAGGCCAAGAAAGATGTCCAGATTAATTATATGATGTTCATTTTTTTGAAATATCATATTGTATACATATATGTAAATATGTGTATGTTCCCATGTATCTAGATTGACACATGCATACATGCAATGATTATTTGCATACAAAGTTTTTAGAACAATACATAGGAAACTAGTGATACTCTTTATCTTTGAAAGGGGATGGTGGCAGAATTTTTTATTCTGCACTTCTGTATAATTCAAATATTTCCCTTTGAACATGTATCACTTTGGTTATAATATTTTTTAAGTTCATTAAGCTATCAGAGAAACTTCAATAAATATTCTACATCAAGCAGTAAAGCAGAAGATGGTTAGAGAATACAGTCACTGTCCTGGGCTTTCCTGTCAGTAACTGTTGTTTACTAAAAGTGAAGTTCTTCTGTAATATAACTGAAAAAGAAAGACCTAGGTTCTGAATAGTCAGTTTCCTTTTTTTTTCTTAGACAAATGCATTAAAGTAAAAATATACATTTGTGTATATAAATGTAATATATATCTATTGATACACTTGATGGGTGCTTTTTTTAGTATTATCTTGAGAATTACAGCTTATATTGACACTGAAAATAAGCGTTTTAAAATTTAAACCACTGAGATTTTTCCAAAATGATAATAGTTCTCTTCAATTTGGAATATCAAATTTTTGGAGAACATGTAACGAATGCAGAAGACTAGAAAGTTAAATGAAACATTGATATATTTTGGTAAACCTTTTCATTTACATACCAGGTAATGAATTAGAGGAGGATCTTGAAATTCTTGAAGAGGCTGCTTTACAGGTATTGTCCTCAATAATTATAAGGGTAAACTTTGTACATTAATTTTAAGCCAAATTTTCACTCAAATCAACCTTGTTTTTCTTGAGCATAGCACTCATTCATTGAGTATTTCATCCTACAATTGGCAGTTATAAAGATAAGTAACGCATAATTGCTCCCCTTGATGGAATCAACCCCTGTATAAGCCCTTACTGAACTGCACAGTGAGTGTTGACTCTGGAGTGTGATGTCAGCCCTGCTGGAGGAAGAAGAGCTACCAATGCCAAGGGCCCAGAGGAGGGTTTTGGCCAGTGGTGGACATTTAAATTAGATTTTGAAAGAAGTTTTATTTACCAGTTAGAAAAAAGATGTTAGTAATAGTGATTGAAATAATATCTATAGAGCAACTTTATAGTTTACCATATACTGTACTGATGTGCTCAATCGTGGCTGACTCTGTGACCCCATGGACTGTAGCCCACCAGGCTCCTCTGTCTGTGGAATTTTCCAGGCAAGAATACTGGAGTCGGTTGCCATTTCCTTCTCCAGTAGTTTGCCATATCTCTGGCATTATCTGTCTATTTCTGCAGTTACACTTTGAAATCACTATTTTCTCTTGTATCTGACAATTATATCAGTTCAGAGAAGTTTTGATTTATCCAAGAATTCAGCCAACTGGGAGATCGAGGCTGCTATCCAGGTCTTCTAATACTTACAGTTGGTGGTTTACGTGTTATTTATTTTCTGAAATGATTACAGCAGTAATAATAAAAACAAACATTTATTTTATTTTTAACTTTATTAGTTACTATTCCAAACGGTTTTATATTTTTAAATCATTTAGTCCTTACAACAGTCCTATGAAGTAGGAACTCCTAACTATAGATAAGGAAGCTGAGATACAAAGAACTTAAGTAACTACCTCAGAATCACACAGCTGGTGAGCAACTGGTCTAGAGTTTGACCTTTGGCAATTTGGTGACAAAGTCTATGATCTTGATCACTGCTCTAATTGTAGGGAGCCATGGTGTCCTCAATAATGTTAAGAAAGTTATGTTTTTTAAAATCCCACCAGCTTTTGTTTTTCCTTTTAGAAATGTTAAATCTCTTTCCTATCTTAAGATATAAAAATAAAAATTAGTTTAAAAAATGTTTAATGAACATGCTATATGTCATATAGCATTCTAGCTAAGGAAATCCATCAAGTAGCTCATCATCCCAGGTATTATGGCTTATAGGATGTTATTTAGGCCAGATGTGAGGAGATCTTTATTGTGCTCCTGTAAAGAAAAAAGTGAGGTCCCAAATTACACACCTTTTTGGCATGTAAGGTAGTCGTTGTGATGGTCTAACATACATTAAACACCCATTGCTTGTTAGGCAGGTAGTCAACATTTAAATGTGTTGTGTGTATATACTTAGTTGCATAGTCATGCCAATTCTTTGCAACCTCATGGACTGTAGCCCACCAGGCTCCTCTGTTCATGGAATTTTCCAGGCAAGAATACTGGAGCAGATTGCCATTTCTTCCTCCAGGAATCTTCCTGATCGAACCTACACCTCTTTGCATCTCCTCCATTGGCAGGCAGATTCTTTACCACTGCGTCACCTAGGAAGCCCCACTTAAATGAGTTATTTAAATTGTAACTACAAGAGATCATTTGATCACCAATTTATACCTTTCACTGATTCAGGAATGGTCTGTAACTTGTTAGCTCAAGAGGACATAGCAATAACTTGTCCAAAGTCTGAATTTCAACTCATCTGTTTGATATTAAAGATTATAATTTTGAAATTGCATGGTTCATAAAAGCAGAAGTTACTGTTGTAGAAATTGAAAGAACTGGAAATATAATAGTTTTCCATGAAAAATATTTTGTTTTGAAATTTATTATATAGTCACTAAGATTTTTCTAGAGTTTTAGCACTTACAGCAAGTCTTTCTAAAGTGTAAGGCGTGCTTCTCATCTAGTTGAGAGCTAAAATTTCTGTTTTATCTGCCCTTTTTCCTTAACTTTAATAAGGCTTACACAGGCTAATGTGGTGTATGTGCAGCCACAATCAGGCTTCCATCAACTTTTTGCCTGAGTCAAAACCTTGGTACCCACCTTCCCAAGAGCACAGACACAGCGTACCCAAGAGAAACACCAGTAACCGAGACACAGAAAGCGGGCAACCCCTACAGCTGTCTTCAGAGTGGAGCCCTGGTCCTGACACATGGGGATGTGACACATGCAGAGAAACATGTGGAGAACGTGGGTGGGGGGAGATGCAGCGTTAGCTCTGCAAAACTCAGATAAATGACTTCCTTTTGTGAGTGGAATGAAACTGGAAGTATTATCCCAAGTGTTTCCCTGCTGGAAGTTTTCTGCTATACAGAGTAAAGGAGCATTGGGACATGGGGAGAAAACGATTTTCCCAAAAAAGTCCTATCTAAAATTGGGTGCAAATTCAAAACTATCATGTGATTAAAGTTTTATATTATAAAATATAAATGTTCTCTTTTACCCAACAGGTGTGCAAAACCCATTCTGGTATTCTTGGAAAGGGTTTAGCTCTTTCTCATTCACCAACTATATTGGAGGCACTAGAAGGAAACTTACCACTTCAAATCCAGAGCAATGAACAGTCCTTTCTGGACGATTTTATTGCTTGTGTTCCAGGGTCGAGTGGTGGAAGGCTTGCGAGGTAATGCACTCTTAAGTCCTACAGTGATTTTCCTCCAGGGCTTACCTTAGTTTTCATTTCTGAAGAGAAAGGAGAGGAGTCATTAGGATTTTACAGTGCTACCTAAAATAATGTAGTTTATGTGGTTTGGACTTTCTAAAATATAACGTAGTAGTTAATATTTCAGTATATTTTTAAAATATATAATAATTGTTAAAAATATATAGACTACATGGTAAAATAGAGGAGTCCATGAATTTGGTGGTAATATTTAATATCTATACTAAACTCCTAAATTTGTCACTATATTTATCTTAATATGAGGATTTTTTCCAAATCTACAGTTAATGCAGATATAAATTAAGAATTTAAATCAGGTAATTTAAGATTTTCGGAGAAGGCACTGGCACCCTACTCCAGTACTCTTGCTTGGAAAATCCCATGGACGGAGGAGCCTGGTAGGCTGCAGTCCATGGGGTCGCAAAGAGTCGGACATGACTGAGCTACTTCAGTTTCACTTTTCACTTTCATGCGTTGAAGAAGGAAATGGCAACCCACTCCAGTGTTTTTGCCTGGAGAATCCCAGGGATGGGGGAGCCTGGTGGGCTGCCGTCTATGGGGTCACACAGAGTTGGACACGACTGAAGTGACTTAGCAGCAGCAGCAATTTAAGATTATAGAGTTCTCATTTATTTTGTTGCTATTTGCTTTTTTTGAAGGTGAACAAATATGCTGACTTGAGTAATCTCACTAGTAAATATNAGGGTGACGTGGAGGTTCCTTTAAACTAAATGGGCAGTAAATTGAACACAGAGGGCCACAGCTGGAGACGAGTTAAAGGATGGGTGAGAAAGTGATGAGAAATGGCAGTAGGACTCTCTGGGTTTGTAGAAGCAGAGAGAAACAGAAGACCATCCACTATATGTTCTTGATTTGTTGTCAGTTTGATCTGTGTATACTATCATTTCATGTTTCTTACTACGATATCTAGTGTTAAATCTTGGGTTATATTTTGATTTGATCTCATTTATTGGACATGAGGGAAAGAAAGTGGAGGTGGACCCTGGTGAAGGGGTGGTGAATATATTATCTTATGAGGGGAGGTCACTGCAACACTGACAGGTGATAGGAAGCACCAGCCCTCATTAGGGAGGAGCTGAACACTTCTGCAGCCAGAGGCTCTGGGGGAGTCCAAGGATCAGAGTATGTGAGGGCACCAACCCCATTGATTCCGTCATATACTTCTGGGTCCTGCTGACTTTGCCATAGACTTGCCTATGTTGAGAATTGAGCCTTCTCTGGAGCACTGCCTTCTTGTGAGTAAGTGCTGATCCTGATCCTCAGTTTTACTTTTTTTACCTCACATGAAAGCCCTGTGGTTTTCACACTTTGCTTTGAATTAATGACTCATCACCTTCAGCATTTTGTTATCTTTCTCTAAAGCCTCAGGTGTCCCTAGCAACAGCTGTCCAATTCTGTTGTCCTTAAAATTCCTGTTTCCCCTCTGTCTCCTAAATACCTGACCTACTTCATTCCTTCAGCTAGTATACCATCTTTGTTCGCCACTTGTAAGCGTTTTTACAGTTGCACTGCAAACTAGTGCCAGGTGCAAACCTGGCTTTACCTACCATTGGCAGTGGTACCTATGACCTGGCCACCATCTTAATGCTGCTGTCTTGAACCATCCTGGCATTAGCTATTCTAGGTTGAGATCCCCTGAAAGCAGGCTCTGAGATGGAGGTCAGTGTGTAGGGACTTTTTGTCAGAGAAATTTCTGAGTAGCAGCTCTTGTGGGGATGAGTAGTGGGCAAGCTGTGGTAAAGGGAGAGCTGAAGTTACAGTGCAGTCTCAGCAGAGGCCTCAGATGACCATGCAAGAGCTTGGATCCTAGAACAGCCATTCAGCCTTGTTCCTAGCTGCAGTGAGGGAGCTGGGCATTTATATCTTTGCAATGACCAGATATTAGGTATAGGTTTCTCTGGGAATGGAGTGTGACCTTGAGTGACCTTTCTTCCTTTGGCTGAGGCCAATTTCTAGAGAACATTGAGAGCTGATGGCACTTGGAGCATTTGCACAAAGGGTGACACATTTGTGCTTCAGGGAAGACGCTAGGGTTCTTAGTAGTTTATTATTTTGTTACTTGTTTCTCCATTTATTGTTCCTAGCTGCAGTGAGGGAGCTGGGCATTTATATCTTTGCAATGACCAGATATTAGGTATAGGTTTCTCTGGGAATGGAGTGTGACCTTGAGTGACCTTTCTTCCTTTGGCTGAGGCCAATTTCTAGAGAACATTGAGAGCTGATGGCACTTGGAGCATTTGCACAAAGGGTGACACATTTGTGCTTCAGGGAAGACGCTAGGGTTCTTAGTAGTTTATTATTTTGTTACTTGTTTCTCCATTTCCTAGAGTTGATATGAAGATTAAAGATGATGTATGTAAAGCGCCTGGCATAGTTGGTGTTGCGTACATTATTATTTTACCACTAGTGCCCCCTGGGAAGCCCAACTTATATATCAATATTTGTACTTATATCTTTATACTACTTAGTCATAGGTTAACTTTTTTCAAAGTTGTAATCAGTTATAACTACTCTTACTTTCCATGCTGCTACTTGATCTTCATAATCATGACTTTGACTGGTGTTTAATATTTAATTCCAGAGGATTTGTCATTATTTATTGTGCTATTTTTTACTTTGTATATAGTTTTATGTTTCTGCAGTTATAATGCTGAGTTGGACATCTTCATACATCAGTATTTGTCTAGACTTCACATTAGTTTCTTAGGCTAGATTCCCAGAAATGGAATTACTAGGTCAAAAACATTTTAACAGTTTTTGATCAAAAGTGCCAAATTACCTTACAAATACATTGTAATAAATTTACCACCACTAGCAACATAATATAAACTTTCCTGGGGCTTTGCCTATAATTGGTGTTGTCCTTTGAAAAATTACCCTCAGTTCAGTTCAGTTCAGTCGCTCAGTCGTGTCCAACTCTGCGACCCCATGAATCGCAACACACCAGGCCTCCCTGTCCATCACCATCTCTCGGAGTTCACTCAGACTCACGTCCATCGAGTTCGTGATGCCATCCAGCCATCTCATCCTCGGTCGTCCCCTTCTCCTCCTGCCCCCAGTCCCTCCCAGCATCAGAGTCTTTTCCAATGAGTCAACTCTTCGCATGAGGTGGCCAAAGTACTGGAGTTTCGGCATTAGCATCATTCCTTCCAAAGAAATCCCAGGGTTGATCTCCTTCAGAATGGACTGGTTGGATCTCCTTGCAGTCCAAGGGACTCTCAAGAGTTTTCTCCAACAC